>JAODAL010030739.1:0-49485 GCA_025379985.1 Phyllomedusa bahiana
TTCTAAAGTATACGGGTAATAAAAAAATTTTTGGGCCCCCCATCATAACCGTGGGACTAAAAAAGTTTTCTGGGTTCAAATTTAACTGCAAGGTGGCTTTTTCAACACACTGGCCTTGGCCAAAGGGAAAAAAAACACGTATTTTTGAAAATGGGGTTTCGGGGTAATAAAAAAAGGGAGTTTTTTTTACCTATAATTCACCTGTGGGGGACTTTTCAAAATTGCCCTTTTTCCCAAATTTTAAATGCAAAATAGATCGTACAACAAAGCCCTTTACTGACCAAAAATGAAAAAAAACCTGTTTTTAAAAGGGATACGGATATTAAAAAGGGATTTTGGCACCCCTCAGTTTAACCCCCTGTGGGACTACAAAGTTTTCGGATTCCCAAAATTTTAAAGCAAGGTGGCTCTATCAACACAGTGGCCTACGCCAAAGTAAAAAAAAAAAAATCTGAAATGTATTAACCGGGGGGTAAAAAAAAGGTATTTTTTTTTGGCACCTATTCCCAAATTCCCCCGTGGTGGGAAAAATTTGGGTTTTTAAATTTTAACTTTAAAAGGGGGGCCCAAAAACGTCCCCAAAATGTAAAAAAACCGCCTGAAAAGATCGGTGTGGTTTTTTGGCCACCCTTCCCCCAAAACCCCCCCTTAAAAATACCAAAATCCCCGGATTTCCCCCAAAAATTTCTGCAAGGGGGTTTTAAAAAGGCTTGGCCCGCGGGGAAAAGTAAAAAAAAAAAAATTTTTTTTAAATTTTTGGGTTTTAAAAAAATATTTTTTTGGGACCCTTTACCGGGGCCCGTTTTTATTAAAAATTTTAACCTTTCGAAATGTCTAAACAAATTTTTAAAAAGGAAAAAAAACCCGCCCGAAAAATTTAAGGTAATTAAATGGTTTTTGGCCCTTCGGCCCCTGTGGGGAAAAAAGTTCGGGGGTTTAAAATTTAATGAAGGTTCTCTATTTTAAAAAGTTCCTGCAGGGCCCCAAAAAAAAAAAAGAAACACCCGGTTTTTTTGAAATGGTAACGGAAATTTTAAAAAGAGGTTTTTTTGGATACCTTATCCCGACCCCGTTGCTTTACTACCCCCCTTGGGCCCGGATTCCCCCCGGCCCAAAAAGATGCCCCTTAAAAACTCTGGGTTTTGGGTACTTACCCCGTAAAATTTAAAAAGTTTAACCCCCCCTTTTCTAAATGTATGGATAAAAAAAGGTTTTCAAAATAAAAATTCCCCTTTAACCCCCACCAAATTCTTTTAAATTTTCCCCAAAAGGTTCCTTTTAAAAACAACACAGCTGACCTTTCGCCAAAGTTAAAAAAACCCCGAACTGAAATGGGGTTACCCCAAATCCCCTTTAAAAAAAAAAATTTTCCCCTTTAAACCATGTGGGAACTACAAAAAGCTGAATTTAAAAAATTTTAACTGCAAGGGTTGGCTATATCAAAAAAAGCGGGGCTTTGGGAAAAAATTGAAAAAAGAACCCCCTATAAAGAAATGGGATTCTGATTAAAAAAAAGTGGGGGGTTTGCCCTTACAAATTGACCGGAGTTTTTTAGAAATTTATCTGTATCCTAATTATAAGGCCAAAGAAATTCTAAACAAAGTTTTTTTTGGTTTTGGGTTGTAACCCCCCCAAAACCAAGGGTTTTTCCCTTTAAAAAAAGGGGGGGGGGTCTGTGTTCGCCCGCAGGGGCCCGGGTCCCCCCCCGTGACTTTTCCGCAGTAGATGCTCCCTTTTAAAAATTTTCTGCCTTAAAAATAACCCAAAATTGCAAATCTTGGGTTAACTAACTTCTAAGGATCACACTAAAAAGTTTAGCTGTCTTTGCGAAAAAATAGAAAATTTTAATTTTCGGGGTTTGGGGGGGGCTGTTTGGGGGTGGGGGCTTTTTTTGGGACAAAAGGAAGGGGGGGCAATAAAAAAAGCTTTTAAAAAAATCCTTACTTTTTGGCCCCATGAGACGCTGGGCCACACTGATCCATGAACAGGGGAAAGGGTTTTTCTATGTTTTTTAAAAACCGGGGCATGTGATTTTTTTTAGCCAAGCAAAACCAACACATCCCCCCGTCATTACCCCCCTCGAGCCACATCCATCCCCACCCGCTTTCCCCTTTTTGAAAATGAATTTTTGGGTGGGGGCCGGCCCAAAAAAGACAGGAAAACGCCGGGGAAAAGGCCCCCATATTTGAATTTTAAATTCCCGCCAGAGATTTTTTAACCCCCTAAATTTTCACCCTGAAAAATTTTAAAAAAAAAAACCGATCAACGTAAATACCGTGGCCCGGGTTTCAAAATTTGTTCCCATAAAAAAATCGCTCAAAAAAATAATATTTAGAAATACTAAGAAATTTAGGAACACAGGGCCTTTTTTAAAGGGTTAGTTTAAGGTTTCATAAATATTTAAACACTCTAATTTTACCTAATTTGGAAAAAAAGCAAATTTGGGGGGCATTATATCAACCCCAGTTTTGGTATTAAAGTTTTGACTATATTTCCCAATTCCCACCCAAATGGCTTTTTTTAAATTTCCCAAATTTTTAGGGGGAATCTTTCGAAATTTTGTTCACACATACAGTTAAAAGTTTTTACTCTTTATTTTGGGCTTCCGGGGGAAAATTTTAAGGAAAAATAGGTTCCTTCCCTGTGAAAGGCTTTTAAAAAGGTTTTCTGGCAGAATTTAAAATGGGAAAAGGGGCGTACAGAAGGAAACCCCCGGGCATCTTTATATCAAAATCAAGTACTGCCAGTTTTTGGGTAAGGGTTAAAAAATGAAATTTTTTTGGGCCCCCGAAAAAAACAGAAGAACCCACAGCCCCGAAGGTTTTGAAAATCGGGCAACCCCCCCAAAAATTTTCAGCGCTACCCCGTTGGGCCCCCATTGTTTCCAACACAATCGGAAATGGGGAAAATTTAAAAATTTTTTAAAAACCGGTTTTTTGGGTATCCACGGGTTGGGGAAGATACCAAATTTTTAAAATGAGTTTTTTTAAACATTGTTTTCCCCCTGTGGGGTGATACCCTTTTTGAGATTTTTTGGGAAACGGGGGGGGTATTTTTCCCTTAAACCAAACACAGGGGCCAAGGGGAAATTTTTCCCCAATTCCTTTTTCCCCATTTTGGTGGCTCTAGGAAAAATTTTTTATTGTTAATTTTTTGGAGCCCCAGTAAACCCTTTAAAGGGAAACAATCGAAATAGTTCTTTTGAAAAAATGGATCCACCCTTTTTAAGGCAGCACATATAAGGGGGCCTTCCCTAAAAAAGAATTTTGAGGGTAGAAATTTTAGTGAAAGCAGGAAGGGTTTTAAAGGGGGGTCCCACATTTAAGTTCTGAGATGATGGCCTTTCTTTTAAAATGGCAGGGAAAAAGGGGGAATTTCCCGGAAAAAAATGGTGGCATCTGAATAATGCCAAAAAAAAAAAATGGGCTTGGTTCCCCAAAAGGGGATCGGTACATTATAATGAAAAAATTTGAAACTGGAATTTTAAACTGACTTCCCCTTTCTTTTGATGAAATTAAAAGGGTTTTTTTTTATCCTAGCTTTGCCTTTTTCCAAATAAGGGGTGGGATGGAAACCCTTTTTAAAATTTGGGGGTATTAGTGGGGAGGGGGTTTTTATAAATAATTTTTGGGGGAGGAGGGACCCTTTTGAGGCACAAATAAATTCTCGCAAAACCAAAAGGAAAAAATTAATAAACCCGTTTTGTTTGGAGAATTTTAAAGTTTAATTCCAAAATAGGGTTTAAAAGAGTGTTTTTTTACCCAAAGGGAAAAAAAAGTTTTTAAGACTGAGGTTTTGATTTGATAGTTTAGTAACTGGGAAAAATTTGGGGGGATTTTTAAATTTTTTTCAAATTTTTAAAAGGTATTTAAAGGGAAAAATTTTGGATCATTCCCCAATTTCGTTTTTGCCCGGGGGGTCCAAAACAAAGAACACAAATTAAGGGCGAAAGGGGGCATCCATGTCTGGTTCCATTATGTAGATTGAAGGGATTTAAAAGAAAGCCCGAGGTTAGAACCCTCGCAAATGGTTTGGAATAGAGAGCCATAATTGCTTTTGATAATGGGGATGGAAATTTTTTTTTTTTTAAGAACAAGTTTAATATACTGCCAATTCACCCTATCAAAAGCCTTCTCTGCATCCAGTGTGAAGAAAGCAACTTCTAAGTTCGATGAGGTAGCAATTTGAACTAAATCAAGAAGGCGATGAGTTACATCTCTGGTTTGTCTACCGTGAACGAAGCCGACTTGATCTTTATGGATGAGAAATGGGAGAATGCTATTGTCACATCAAGGGAGGAACAGTGAGCCCTGACTGGAACCCAGCCCACTGTCCTTGCCTACTTGATCTGCTCCCCTAGGCAGCAGACGCCAACTGGGTGACAGTCCCTGCACTGCTAAAGTGCTGGGGCCGTCAGGAAGAAGAAGAGTCAACAATCTGGGTCAAAAGCCAATCAGGAACGCCAAGCCACAAAATAAACGTAACCATAAGAGAAAATGTATAAACAAGCCAGGTCAAACCGAACGGGAGCGAGGTACGAGTACAGAGCCCAAGAACAGGGTCAGGAAAAACAAGCATAGTCTGGTACGATGGATATGCAAAACAACAAACACATAGCAACAGGTAATAAGGCCCGCCAGGAGAAATATCACATGTGGAGCACTCAACCTGCAAGAGGTTTAAATGGGATTCTCGGATACCACCCCTGCAGCCTCCGGGTCCTCCCATTGGCTGGTGCGACATGCCCCCGGTCCAGAGTGGCTGGGCCTCTGTCACTCACAGAGCTGCCAGCAGACTGTCTATCAGAGCGGGGTTGCAAACCAGCTGCTGCAGACTGTTGCTCCCCACAAGCTAAGCACCGCCTAGTCCTGACAGCTATTTAAACGAGAGGAAATAATTTGGCATCTAATTTGATATCTGAATTTAACAGTGAAATTGGCCTATAATTAGACACTACATCCTGTGATTTACCAGGCTTAGGAAGTGTGGTTATGAAAATAACGGAAAATAAGTTCCGCAGTGGGGGTCATCAGAAGAAGCAATATCATTGCACAGGGAGGTTAAATGATGTGTAAGAATGTCTGAAAACATATGAAAATACTCATTGGTAAGACTATCTGGTCCTGGAGCTTTCTTTAATTTACTATTATTAATTGCAATTCTGATTTCTGATTGGGAGAATGGAAGATTTAGACCTTCTAATTTGGTATAAGAGAAGGAGGGTAAATTAATTGAGGTTAGGAAGTCATTTATTTCCGAGTCTAGGGGAGGTTTAATATGGGGAGGTTTAATATGTTCGCTAGATCGCAGATTATACAACTTGGCATAATAACAGCACAAATTTCGGTCAATCTCTAGAGTGGATTTAGATCTTGTTTACCCAACTGGTGCCTGTCAAATACTGAACTCGGGATTTAGCATGCTGTACTTTAACTTGTCTAGCCAAAAGCTTGGACGGTCTATCTCCTTGTAGATAAAATTGCCACTTCATTTTTGCCAGGTTATGTTCATAATGATGAAGAAATAAGGAACGCAAATTATTTCTTAAAGTATCTAAATGTTCCTTTATCAATGGAGAAGGATTTTGCTTGACATCTAGATCAGCTGCTTTAATTTCCGATAGCAAATTATTAAGGGCACATTGTCTTTGTGCCTTTTCCCTGCTCGCTTACTGAGTGTATATGCCTCTAATATATTCCTTGTGGACACAACAGAGGGTTGAAGGGGATGCCACCAACTGAGAGTTAATAGAAAAGTATTCCCTAAGCTTAGAGCGCAAATACAAAGCATTGTAAGAATTTTTAAGAAGATAATTATTCAACCTCCAGATGACGTGGCCTGGACCAGCCATTGGAGCGTTGAGAGTTAAAAATACCGATGCGTGGTCTGACCATGTGATAAATCATATGGAGGAGGAATAAACCTACTGTAAAACAGTTTTATCAATAATGAATAGATCAATTCGGGAATGGACAGATTTATCTGCAGAATAAAAGGTATAATCTCTTTCATTTGTATGCAAGTAGTGCCAGATATTGTGAAGATCCTCTTCCAATAGAATTGGATAAATATCAGAGGAGGACCTGACTCTTTGACCAGATCTGTCCATAGCTCCGTTAACAACGGCATTAAAACCACATAACAACATCACCCCCTTCCTAACATTCCCTGCCACGGACCTTCCGAAGGAAGTTAATCTGTTTACTGTTGGGGGCATACACATTAACTATGGTGTACGCTTTCGAGCCAATTTCGCATAAACGGATGAAATATCTCCCCTCAGGATCTGAAATACTCTGCGTGAGTTGAAAAGAAAAAGAGTGTTTAATAGCAATCCCAATCCAGCTTTTTTTTGTGTTGCGTGGGCCTGAAATATTAAAGGAAAGTTTTTGTTTTTTAATCTATGGGCATCTGCTGCAAGAAGGTGAGTTTCTTGCACACAAATTATGTCAGAGTTAGATTTAGTGATCTCTCTCCATAGCAAAGAACGTTTAAACAGAGAGTTGAGTCACTTCACATTATAAGTCAGCAATTTAATAGATATAACAATAGCATAGTACTATATAATGAGCAGCTTAACCCATAACACAGAGAAATCCCAAATCTTAGATGCATATAAGTAATATAGTAAAGACAACAAAGGTATTCTGCGAGAAGAAAAGAAACAACAAAGTACGCATCGAGAATTTATTCCTTTCGGAATACAAGAAGGGGCAAGTCCTGCCTATAGATCCGCAACGGAGCAAGGAGATAGGTCATAGAGAGGCTCCCGGGAATAAACTGCAAGCAAAAGGATACATTCCAGGATTAATTTTCCGTACAAGAATGAAGTCTAGAGTTCTTGTCTGATCTTAGGTAGAGATGGGCAAAACAAAAGTCGATTCTAACCGAAGTGGAATTCCGTTTAGAATTTCAGGAAAACTTCGGGTTCTGCAACAAAGCTGAAGATAGTGGGATTTGTGGGAAGGAAAAAAAAAAAAGGCTAAGCGTGTTTAAATTTCAAAATGGCCCGAGCACGCACATGGATGAAACAACGGGCAGAGAACTCTGGGAGGAAGAAAAGGAAGGACCCTCAATGACATTGTTCCTACATGAAGCCAATCAGAGACCGGCGGAATTCTGTGACGTCACAGCACTATAAAAGTCCCAGACCGGCACCTGAGCTTACAATTCCTCCTCGTTGTTCCTGGCAAAGTATCTGTGTTGCGGAGCTCTCATTATACAGCTTTATTAGCGTTTGGGGAAGGAGGGAAAAAGACAGTTTACTTGCTCACTCAGTGGATCTGTAACTGCTGCACACATATAGATCTCAAATACAGCTTTAATCAGCTAGAGTGGAGGGGGAAAAAGACCACTACATCTGAAACTTATCTCACACCTGCATTCTGAAACCCATTGCTCTATAATCTCCTCCTGAATAGACGCTGCATTTATCAAGACTACTGGGCTCAGTTTGCCTAAATTTAATGCCACCCAGAGTTATCAATTTTTTAGTTTGTGGTATCTACACCCAGGGTGTTCCCAGGGTCGGTGTAATCTGCCCCATATACATTTGCAATCTCACTTGTTGTATTATACAGAATTTCCAGATTCAAGTAATCCGGCTCAATCCTGGAGTTAAAACCGTTGTATTGGATTGGAAATACAGACCTCTATTTTGTTCCGCTATTATATAAATTCTCCTGTTGTATTTGGGAATTTCAGATTCAAGTTAAATCCACTCATCCCGTTTACGTTTATTGGGATTGAAATAAAGACAGCTTTTTTGTCCGCCATAATTTAAACATTTCCTTTGTATTAGGGAATTTCAGATTCCAACTAATGCACTCAATCCCTGTGTGAACCGTTGTAATGGGATTGAAATACAGATCCACTTTTTTGTCCACTATAATTTAAACATTTCCTGTTGTATGATGGAATTTCAGATTCAACTAATAGCACTCAATCCTGTGTACCGTTTATAGGGATTGAAATCAAGATGCTTTTTTTGCTCTGCTATTATTTTAAATAAATATTCTCATGTTGAATTCGGGAATTTTCAGGTTCAAGTAATCCTCAATCCTGTGTTACTGTGTAGTATTGAGTTGAATACAGCCCCTTTTATTGACCGCTATATTTAAATTTCTCCTGCTGGTAATATAGGGAAATTTTTCAGATACAAGTAAACCACTCAATCCAGGGTTATCTGTTGTATTGAGATAGAAATGCAGACCGCTTTTTTTTTTGTCCGCCATTATTTAAAATTCTCCTGTTGCATTAGGGAATTTTAGATTGATCTAATCCACTCAATCCTGTGTGACCGTTGTATAGGGATTGAAATATAGACCGCTTTATTGTCCGCTATTATTTCAATTTCTCCTGCTGTATTATTAGGGAATTTCAGATTCAAGTAAACCTCCACGTTTCGATCTTGTGACCGAGTTTGTATTGGGATTGAACATACAGACCCGCTTTTTTGTCCGCTATATTTACAATTCCCTGCTGTTATTATTAACCGGGATTTTAAAATATCAAGTAATCCACTCAATCTGTGTGACCGTTGTATTGGGATTGAAATACAGACCGCTTTATTGTCCGCTATTATTTAAATTTCCCCTGTTGTTACTTGGGAATTTTAAATTCAAGTAATCTACTTAATCCTGTGTTACTGTTGTATAGGGATTGAAATACAGACCGCTTTTTAGTCTGCTATTATTTAAATTTCTCATGATATTATTAGGGAATTTTTTAAATCCATAATCCACATAATTCCGGGTGTTACCGTTTATTGGGATTGAAATACAGACGGCTTTTTTGTCCTGCTGTATTTTTCCTGCTGTATTAATAATAATAATATTAATAATAATCTTTATTTCTATAGCGCCAACATATTCCGCAGCACTTTAACATATTCAAGTTAACATACAGTCATTACACATTAAAAGTACTACAAATGAGACACAAGGTGTGAGGGCCTGCCGTGAAGCTTACAATCTATTAGGGTGTATGGGTGAAACATACGGTAAAAGGCCAAGTTTAAATGGTCGGCCATGTTGTCATACATTAGGGGGGGGTTTATACATGAACAATGGATGAACCTGCCACGCCAGACCGTACATCTATATACAGAAAAGTCCTGTGAGTGCCCAAAGTGCAGGAGTGACAGATGTGGTGATAGCAGTTTATGGATCTTGGTGGGCCAGACCGAGAAGATGTAATTACAGGCCCCTCTTAAAAAACTGTGAGGGTTGTGAATGTTCCCTGATCGCCCCCGCGGTAGCCAAAATCCATGAAATTGGGGTGCCGCACGTGTGAAATCTGTAAGGCGGGCATGAGAGGTTCGGATTAATTGAGGAATGTAGTCTGATATCCTCAGCAGAGCGAGAGCACGGGTAGGGCGGTAGACAAGAACTAGGGAGGAGATGTAGGGAGGAGCAGCGCTGTGGAGAGCTTATATGGGTGAGAGTGCAACTATTTATACTGTATCCTTCCTGGATGGGCCAACCCGATGCAGTGACAGACACAGTAATCATCAGGATATCGGACTGGAGAGAAAGACAAGCCAGGCCTGCTGCATTCTGGACCGATTGGAGAGGGGAGAGTTAGTCAGAAGGGAGACCGCTAAGCAAGGCGTTGCCGTAGACAAGACGTCAGAAAAGAATAAGAGCAGAAATGAGAGTATGAGTCGATATACCTCCTCCACAGTGAGAAATGTACGATTTAGGAGTATTCCTTGAGGTTCAGGTGACAGGAGCCGGGCAAGGGATTGGATATATGGGGAGAAGGTCAGATAAATCAAATAAAACCACCTTGACAGCGGGCCTGCTGCCTAGGAGAAATTGGTGTACCACATACAGAAAACAGAGATAGCGGGGGGGGTGGTTGGTTTAGTAAATGGCGAAAGACAAGAAGATATCAGTCTTACTGAGGTTTAAGTTTCAGATGGAGAAGGACATGATCGTCTAGAGACAGCGCCAAGAACAGTCACTGTGTTTTGTAGCAGGCTGGAGTTGATGTCACGGGAGGAGGTGTAAATTGGAGTCATCCCATAGAGATGGTACTTGGAAGCCAAAACTACTGATGTTTAGTCCCATGGGGGCCAGTGTACAATGAAAAGAGAGAGGACACTAGAACTGATCCCTGAGGAACTCCACAGCAAGAGGAAGAGGAGAGGAGTCGAACCCGAAAATGGCCAAACGTGAAGGAGACGGTTCAGAGAGTAGTACAGAACCAAGTGGAGCGGTGTCCTGGAGGCCAATTTGCTGAGCCTGCTGAGGAAAGTTGGTGATCCACAGTCTCAAATGCTGCAGAGAGATCCAAGAGAAGCAACAATGAGTAATTACCCTGAGATTTTGCTGTTAGGGATGGTCATTTTGAAGACTTTAACTAAGGCATTTCCAAGGAGTGTAAGGGTGCGGAAACCTGATTGCAACTGGTCAAAGAAGTAAGAGTTTAGCAGAGAGATAGGGATAAGGCCGAGAGTATACCCAAGCTTTCCAGGAGTTTAGAGATAAAGGGCAGGTTAGAACTGGTCGTAGTGTATTAGCACAGGACGGGTACAGAGAGGGGCATTTTTAGTAAAGGGGTTATGAATGCGTGTTTGTGAAGGAAGCGGAAAATCCCATTGGAGAGAGAGAGGTTACAGATACATTAGGTGAGATAGTGACAGCTGGAGAAATAGACTGGACCGAGGTGGAGGAATTGGGTCAGTCGAGCAGGTTGGTGGGACGGGCAACAGGAGAAGCCTGGACACTTCTTTCTCCACCCTGTCGTCGGGACAAGGGCTGCGAGTAGAATTAGAGGACGTAGGCTTGGAGGGAAACAGGATTGGTATTAATTGGGGATTGTGATGTGATGTTTTGTGCCGATATTTTCACTTTTGTCTTTGAAGTGGAGTGGCCAGGTCTTCAGCCACAGAGGGACGTGACCGGAGCCTGAAGCTATAGGCCTTAGAGGAGTGGGAAGGTGTCAACGAGGCGTTTGGGTTGTTGTGTAGTGTGTGATGATGAGGAGGTGAAATATTTTTGTTTGGCGCAGTGGAAGGGCAGTGAGAATAATCCTGAGCGTTGAATTTGTAGTGGCGAAAGTCTGCAGTTAGCTTGACTTTCTCCACCTCCCCTCACACACCTGGAACAATCGTGGAGACAAACGAGTCTGAGGTATTGTGAGCCAATGCTGCCGGGCGTCTGAACTCTGGTGGTGCCGGTTTGTGAGTGGTCCAACATGTCCAGGGTGGTTGTGAGAGTTTCACAGTAACGTTTGACAGCCTGGTCCTGGACAAGATAGGGAGGAGATTGGGGGCAGTGAGGACTAAAGGTGTCTATGAGCTCACTGATATTAATTTGGAGTAAGATAGTTCTGAATGGATGATGGGCAGGTTGTCCAGAGAAGGCAGAGAATTAGTGATAATGAAAGGAATCAGATTGAGGTCAGAGAGAGCATAAGGAGAATCATGGAAGATCAGAAATTGAGGAAAGATGACAGAAGACCAGATTCCAATAGTTCACCCATCCTTGGGTTATGGAGGGCAGTCAGTAAACTGCGAGAAAAAAAGGCCCTGAAAAGAGAGGTAATGAAAGAAACTGTGAGAGCAGAAGGAGACATGGGTCATCAAATCGGGGATGTTGAAATCACCCATGATGAAGTGGGTGTGCTTTCTGAAGAGAGAAGAGTGGGAGCCAGGTGGCAAAAAACGCGAAGACCAGAAAACATGGCGGGGAGAGCTGGGGGTCAGTAGACAACACTGCGACTCTGAGGAAAAATGGCAGCAAAGATCTGAGGTGACGGACCCTCAAAGAGGTGAAAGTGAGGAAGGGAGCAGGAGGAAGGACCTGGAAGTGCAAGTGTGGAGAGAGAATATGCCAACTCCTCCCACCCGGCCTGTTCCTCATGTCTGGGGGATGGTGGGTGAAGTGTATCCCACCAAAGGTGAGAGCGGCAAGGGAAGCGTGTGTCCCAGATTGCTGGAGCATGTTTCTGTGAGGGCCACGCCCGTTGAAGGGAGTTGGAAGAGAAAAAAGGTCATGAACAGCAGTGAGTATTGTTGCAGACGGATCGGGCCTTCCCACAGGCGCCCATTTAAAAGGGGCAGAAAAAGACGTACCGCGAAGGCAAGCAGGTTGCAGGTTACTAAGGGAGGCCCTGAGGAGGAGGTGGGATAGGCAGAAAAGGACGAGGTGGCTCCGGGGTTGGGAGAGATGTTCCCTGCAGCGTGAGAAGCAGGAGAATGACAAGAACAGCAGATAGGTCAGTGATGAATATAGCGCGGTTTAGTGCAGTAATATGTGAGCTGGAGGATTGGGGTGGTTGATAATGAACAAAGCGTGTGGGATGAGTACATAGGTGAGGGACGGAGAGAGGAGCTTATGTGGATAAACTTGTCTAACTTGTCTTTAAATTCAAGTAATCCACTCAATCCTTTGTGACCGTTGTATTGGGATTGAAATACAGACCGCTTTTTTGTCCGCTATTATTTAAATTTCTCCTGTTGTATTCGAAAATTTCAGATTCATGTAGTCCTCTCAATCCTGTGTTACTGTTGTATAGGAATTGAAATACAGACCGCTTTTTTGTCCGCCATTATTATTGTACTTGGAGTGAAATATAGGGTGTATATTTATCATATACAGACCTCTTCATTAAACAGAGTCTGTAAATTTTTTAATCAACAGTTATGTCAGACAAGCAGAGAGTCAGACCTCTTCACATGCGAGTTTGGCAGTGGCACAAATGTACCTGGAGCAGGCACATGCCAGGTCGCATCCACAGTAAGGGGACTCGCAGCAGGGAACCTCAGTGAAGCCAGAACTGCCGGTGTCATCTAGCGGAGCGGCCGAGTGTTAAACAGCAACCCCAAGGGTCTTGATTGGGTGACTGGGTTATCCACTTCTCCCAGATGACATCTGACAAACCCCAGGCCAAAGTCAGTGGGAACGTCAGACACACAATCCTTAGTTGGCATGCCTGGGAGCCAGGTAAGGCGGGCCCTCATCTGTCCTCAACCCGCCTCCTGTCCCGTCGTTCCCACAGCCAGAGATCTACTATGTGCCTGGGCTCCTTCGCCACTATACACGACTACAAACTCTTATGAGACAGTCAGCGCTACTTGGCAGCAAAGAGGTGGGCAGACATCCCCTGCACTAGCAGTAGGCGGGAAAGTATGTGAAATGGAGAGTGCACGGGAGGTTATGTTGCAAACAGCCAGGAGCACTGAATACTGAGAACCGTTGAGAGAATAACAGGTATGGGCAAACAAAATCGATACAATTGCCGTTCCGCACTTGGGGAGTCGGGGTGAAGCAAATCATCGTCGGGAGACAGAGGGTGTAGCTTGCAACATCAGGCAGCCGGAGCAGCCAGCAATGTAGTATGGGGGCCAGGAGTCAGCAGCATGGCAGCAGTGTGAGGTCGGGAGCCAAGAAAGTAGCGGCACAGGGGCTCAGCGAGGCAGTGGCATTAGTAGTGGTAAAATCACCTACTCGGCGGAGTGGCAGTTTTTTTTGCTAAACACAAGAGGAGCGCCGAACATGTGTAATATGTAGAAATTTGAGGGCCGAAATGATAGTCGTGGCCATGGAGCAACGTTGGCACCATGGCCCTGCCTCAACATATGCAGCAGCGTCACCATCCAGTGGCCTGGGAGAAACATTCTCAGATGTGGTGGTCCCATCCTGCCGCCGTAGCAACAGCACAGCAGCTCTCCCATGGCCGCATGCCATTGCCAGCCAGTCAAGGCCTCCACCACCTCTGCTGAAGGGAGCTAGTTTGTCCTATGCCATCATCTCACCGATCCAGATCTCCTCTCCTCTCCACTCATGGCTACCATGAGCTGTTTGTACTACGGCCAGTCCTCTCCCTTCCAATGGTGGACTCTGGCACCATTCAGATAAACTAATGGCTTGTGCTGAGTTTAGTGTTCCAAAATCGTAATTTCTTCCAAAAAGGCAGTACCAGCCCTTCCAAATAGTAGAACAGAAGGTGGGCCCATATCCCTGAAATATCGGTTTCCTTTAAGGTGCACGCAGTGGCGGACGGTGGAGCTGTAACTACAGTCAGGGCCAGTACATGTCCTTTACGGCCACTGGGTGAATGTGCTTTCTGCCCAGCCACACCAACCACTTGGACAGGAGGTCCCCGCTTTCTTCTCCACGTTGTCAAACTGCGGCTCCTGCTCCAATTCCCCTCCTCCTCCACCACACCCAGCCTCCACAAGCGCTGCCCCATCATCCACATGATGGGCCCCAAACGGTGTCCGAGTTCTACAACCGGGTTTGCCGGGGCGAAACGAAGTCACACAGGGGGGGAACTGCTCCCCTAAACAGAAAGAAATCATGTGGGTTTTCTCCGCCCACGCAAAGGGAACCAGGGTGAGGGATAATAGGAGTAACATGGTGTCCCGCTGCACCGGGGAGGGAGGGTCCATGCGCCCTGCAGGCGCCTGTTCAACTGGTTGTGAAAAGGGTTCCCGAAATCTTCAACCAGCTTAAAAAATTCAAAAATGGGGAGGAAATGGCAGCAATTCATCCCCTTTCCTACAAAACCAGGGAAACCCTCCTCGGGGCTGCAGCGGCAGAATGGGCCCCCCCCAATACAGTGATTGCGATGTTTCCACCCATTGGAATTCCAGCCTGCACATGTTGACCCATGTGGAAACAAAAAAGGGGCCCTTAACGTCCAAGCGGGCAGGAGCACTCCCCCTGTTAAATTTGATGTCAGCCAGGGCAGGCCCTTTTACCCTGCCTTTGTGAGGGCCCTTTTGAGGAGGGCCATTTATTTGTCAGCGCCCGGACTACGGATGAATAACATCATTCTACTGCTTTATGTCCCGGGGAAAAAATGTTGCAAAATCTGTCTGGGGAGGGGGCTGGAGACTGGGGGACACATCTCGTGGCCCCCTGAGTCCCCGGGGGGGGGCAAAAATTGGAGGAGGGGGGACTTTGGAGCACAAGCTTTTCGGTGAAAGGGAGTGGTTTTTCCCTACCCAGGGACAGAAAAGGAGGAGAAAGAGCATCCTTTAAGGTAGGGGGAAGATGAGGAAACGAGGCCGAAGACCAAAAGCAATGGGGGCCCGTATCAGTGGAGATGGGGGGCAGGGAGCCCCCCTCAGAGCCCACTTGCGCAGGTGGCCCCCAGCATGCTGATTTCCCCTGGCTAGGACACCCCAAATACCCCCAAATCGGCAGAGGTATGACTTTTGGGCTCTCCACCCTCTTGGACCCCTCGCAAACCGTAAAAAAAGGGGTGCCTTTTTTTTCCCCACCCTGCCGAGGGGAGGGGAAAAAACTGGCGTACTAGGGAGAAATCCTGTGTGCTTTTGGCCGCTCCTATGTGCGGCATCGTCCATTCTCGTCAAGTCGCCCTTTGGGGTTCCCCCATCACTCATGTACCACTGCCACGGGCTGCAAAGGGGAGGTGGGGATTTTAGGAGCAGTGGAAAGCCCCCCACAGAAAGCAGCCTAAGACGGGAAAATCTTGGGAGGGGCAGCTTTTTTCCCAACCCGCCTATTAGGAAGTACTCAGCAGCAGCAAAAAGGACCGGGACCCAACCCAAAACCAGCGGGTGGTGGCCTCCCTTGGGACAGCACTCTGCCCCCCCCGGGTTTAAAGATTCGCGGGACTCCCGGGGCCAGCCAAACTTGATATGTGGCCGAACTTACCGATTTTGCACTGGGGAAGCTGTCCTGCTCGGCCAGTAGTTTTGGCATCAAGCGAATGTTCAGTGCAGCGGGGGCCATCGATACCGCAAGGAAAAACCCCGCTTGTCCCCCCCCCAAAGGGGAGAAAACTGCCCTTTTGGGTCAAGATAAATTGGGGCCAGGTTTTCCCACACAACAATCCCTTTAAATAAAATAAAGATTAAAACAGCCAGGATGCCTCCCCCCAAAACTTTGAAAAATGACCCCTGGATTCTAACAAAACCTGCCTCAGCCACTATTCTGGTGTTTCCCCACCCCCTGATGCCACACACTGCTGCCTTGCCCCCATCTGCCACCAAAAACCCTCTTTACCAAAGGGGCTGGTATTGCACCCGTCCCCCACCCCACGCTGTCATTGTGCCACCTCTGACCTCATTTCCCCTGGGTGCTTGCCCGCCGTCACCCCACACTGTGCATTGTGACAATAAGTTTTCCCATCCCCTTTGCCCTTTTCTGCCGTCACCTCCACAACTGTTCATTGTGCCCCCCAAAGACCTCATTCTGGTGCTTTTTGTGCTGCTGCCGCAAACCCCTACCTCGACAAAGTGACACTCTCTGAACTCATGCTGCTGCTGTTGCTGCTGTCAACCCTTTCCCCACTTGTCATTTACCCCTCTAAGACCTCATGCTGCTGATGCTGAAACCGTCACCCCACACTGGTCCCCTTTTGAAAATCTGTGACCTTTAGGCTGCTGCGGGTTTCTGCCGTTACCTCCACACTGTTTTTTTGTGCCACTCTATTACCCCCCCTGCTGCGCTGTTTCTGCTCGCTGGGTGCCGCCACCTCCACCCTCTGTCATTAAGCCCCCTTCTGTGGGCCCACTTCTGTTGGGGCCACCCCAAATTTGCCTTGGGCCGCCCTTTTTTACCCCATACTGTTTTTTTGCTGCCCACCCTCCACACCCCGCTTTTTGAAAAACCAACTCTGAACTCATCTCGCTTTCTGATGCTTTCTGCCGCACCTCCCCACTGTGTCATGTGCCAAACCCCCTGGGCCCCCATGCTGCTGCTGTTGCTGGGCCCCCTTTACCCCCCCACAACCCGTGGGCAAAGGGTTTCCAAACTGGGGGACCCCCATGCTGCTGCTTTGCAAAGGCCGTCACCCCCCACACTGTTCATTGTGCCAAAAAAATGACCTCCTCTTCGCTTTGCAGCTGCTGGGGCCGTCCCCTTTTCCCCCTCTGTCCCTTATGCCCCCTGTTTGGGCCCGCCCCTTGGTGCCAAACCCCCCGAATTTTTTCCCTTGTTTCCCCCCTCCTGACCCATGCCCGTTCTGCTGCCATCCCTTTCCCCACCTGACATTGTGACACCTCTGAAAACCCTTTTGCGCTGCGGGTGCCGTTTCCCCACACTGTGTCATTGGCCCCAATTTTATGACCCCATCTTTGCTGTTACAGCTGCCCGCCGTCATCTTCCACACTCTGCATTTTTGCCCCTGTGGCCACTCCTGTTGGTGCCCCCCTCCAGAATTTGTTTATTGTGCCCCTCTGACCTCAACTGTTGCTGCTTCCGCACCCCCCACCCTACATTGGAAAAACTCTCTGAACTCATGTGGCTGCTCTGCCTTTTCCCCCCTACACAAAATGGTTATTGTGCCATCCCCTGACCTCATGCGGGTGCGTTGCTGCCTTTACCTTCCACTGGTTCCCCTTTTGTGCCAAATTTTGTGAAACCCCATGCTTTCTGCGTTTTCTGTCGTCAACCCCCCACACTGTTCCCTTTTAAACACTCTAAAGAAACTCATTCTTTCTGCTTCTGATGCTGGGGGGGCCCTCACCCCCACACTGTGTCATTTTTTTACAAAAATGTGACCTTTTTGCGCTGCGTTTCTGCCGTCAACCCCCCACACTTTTCAAATTTTGGGCCCCTCAAAAACCTCATGCTGCTGGTGTTGCTGCTGGGTGGGCCCCACCCCCACACCTTTCCTTATGCCACTCTTGCGGCCTAAAACCCCATTTTGGGGCCAAAACCCCCAGAATTTTTTCATTGTTGCCACGTCTACCTCAGCTGTTTCGCTTGGCCCTCACCTCCACACTCTGTCATTGTGCCCCCCTGTGGCCCCAATCCTGTTTTTTTCCCCTCCCAAAAAATTTTCATTGGCCACTCTCTACCTCATCTGCTGCTGCTTTTGAGCCGTCCCCCCACCGTTTTCATTGTCCACTTTGTGGGTTCCTGAAAGTTGCCGCCACTTCAGAATTTGTCAATTTTTCCCCCTCCCGTGGCCTTCCATGCTGCTGCCCCAAAAGGGCCGCTGTCCTCATCACAAACCACCCTGGTGTTTTTCCTAATGCTGTTTTTCCCCCCCCCAAATTTCTCTATGCGTTTCCCCTATGTTTAGTTTTTTTCCCCCCTTTTTCACCTGTCCCAAAAGGAAAGGGAAGGAACAGGAATTTTCAGCCCAAAAACAGGGGTGGATAAGAACAGAAAGACATGCAAATAACCCATTTTAAATGGTCATTTTCTGTTTTTGGGTCAACTCCTTTTTTTTTTTGGGTTTTGCAATAGTTACCTAGTTTTCATACACATAGTTTGTCAGAAAACCCAAAAAAAAACATACTCCACCAGTCAGCCCATTTTTTTTCAAAATTTTTGTTAAAGTGTTAAAGTGTTTATCCAAGGGAAGGCAAAAAAACCCCCTGAGGTAGGAAAACCAATTTCCTCATGTTAGGGGAAAAAAATTTCCCTTTTTCCCAACTCCAACCTGGAAATTTCAGAAAAAATCCCTGGATAACGACAAATGTTGAGCGATTACTTTGGGCCCAACGACATCGGTCGGTAAAATATTCGACCATCATCGACAAGATAGTCAATAGTCGATAGAAAGAAAATGATCGATACTATTAAAGCCCTTAGGGGGGAGAGCAACAACACCTTTTAAATTCTTACCCCCAAAAGGGGGCTGTAAAAAATTGGGGAATTAACATCCAAACAGTCAAATGGAACGTGCTAAAATTTTAAGGCAACACCCTGGGTTTATAAAACCACAAAAAAAAAATTTTCACACACCATTACTATCCCCTGTTTTGGGTTAACCACAGAAACACCCACAAATTAAAAAGGCCGGGAAGGCAGTATGTTTTTTTTAAAACCATCTTTTTTTACTTAAAACGGGAAAAACATTGAAATCCCTGCCCCTGGAACGCACATCCCCCCCAAAAAACCTGCATGACCCCCAGTTTTTTAAAAGGGGCCGGGAAAAAAAGGAGTCTTTCAACCCCCCATTTTAAGTTGAACTGGACATAGACTACCCTTTTTCCCTGGGCCCCCAAAATGAGCCCCAAACCTGCATGACCCCAAATTAAAAAGTGCCAAAAAAAGCAGTTTTTTCAACCCCATTTTAGTTTCACGGGACATTGACTATAAATGCCCCTGGCCACAGATGACCCCCAAAACCCTTTGCATGACCCCAATTAAAAAGTCCCGAAAAAGGAGCCCCTTTCAACCACCATTTTATTTTCACGGACATTGATATACCTTCCGGGGGCCACAGAAATGACCCCCCAAACCTGAAATCCCCCCCCATTTTTAAAAAAAGGTCCCCGGAAAAAAAGGAGCCCTTTCAACCACCATTTAGTTTCACTGCCCATTGAAAAAACCTGTCCCTGGGCCCAAACACAATACCCCCAAAACCCAGCATGACCCCCACTTTTTAAAAATTTCCCGGAAAAAGGAGTTTTTAAACCCAACCATTTTATTTGAACTGGATATTGACTACCCCTGTCCTGGGCCACAGAAATGACCCCAAACCTGCACCCCCCCAGTTTAAAAAGTGCCGGAAAAAAGGGAGTCTTTCAACCACCATTTTATTTTTCCATTTGGACATAAACTGCCCCCTGCCCTTTGGAACGCTTGCCCCCCCGTATAAATTTGCGGACCAATTGAGCTTCATTTTTGGAAATGGGGGTTTTAAAACCGCTCCTATTCCCCCCCCAGGGGGCCCTTTTTCTTGCTTTCCTTTTTTCCTTTTAAAACTCAACTGCTGGAGGAAATTTTTCTCTGTATTTTTGTTCTCGTCTGTGCCCAAAATCCATTCCTCGGGGGGGAATAACCTACATCTGGTCAATTTTTCCCTGTACCCTCCCTTGTAAAATTCAAGGGAATTTTTTTACCACTATTTTGTACATGCAAGTTTTTTTAGGGGGAAAATCCCCCCCAAAGTCTTTTTTCTCTTTTTTTAAATTGTTTTAAAAGGGTTTTGCCCAAAAAGGGGATTGATAGCAATGTTAGAGTTTTGGGCAAAAACAAGTCTTTTTGCAAAAATTTTTGTCCTTTAACAGGGTCCTACCTTTTCCCCTGTTTCGACGCACCATCACCCTTGAACCACCCCTTGAAAAATTGTGAAGAACAATGTCGGGTTAGAAAACAACTTTTTTTTTTTATAATAGGACCTGTAAAATAGCTGCATGCCCACAGAAAAAGGCCCCAAAAATTAAAAGGGCATGACCCTTGACCCCCTTTTTGACAATTTTTGAAGAACAAATGCCCCTGTTAGAAACAACATTTTTTTATAATAGGACCTGAAATTATAGCTGCATTTAAAAGCAAAATGCCCCCCAAAATTAAAAAGCATCCCCTTGTCCATTTTTGGACAATTGTGAAGAACAAATGTCTTTTTAGAAAAAACCATTTTTTTTATCAAAGGCCCTTTGTATTTGCGGGCATTTCCAAGCAGAAAGACCCAAAAAAATTAAAAAAAGATTTCTCACCACTGTTAAAAATTGGGAGGGGAGAAAAGCCACTTAGAACCAAAATTTTCTGTTCCAAAGGGGCCATGATTATTGCTGTAACTCACAGCAACATGACCCCAAAAAATTAAAAATAAGGGTTTTTCACCCCCAAATTTTTAAAAAATGTGAGGGAGAAAAGCCCCCTTTAAAAAACCACAAATTTTTGTTCCCCAAAAAACCATAATTTTAGCTGTATCTCACCGCAACATGACCTCAAAACCCTTGACAGATGCGAAAACCTCTTAAGATAAAGTGAGTAAATTGAAACGGTGTTGTTATGAACCTTGGCTGTCTTTACAGTCTCCCTCACAGCAAAACCACAAAATGAACTGTTGGGAAAAGGAATAAAAAATGCATGTAAGAAATGATCATTTTAAAAAAAGTTACAAGAGGACCATTTCTGTTTGTAGAAAAGGAATGTGAAAGTAACTGGGCAACTAAACGTTGACCTCGGCAATTGTGGGCCGAAGAAACATCATCAGAGATCTGCCTGATTCATCTTGAATGAAAGTCAAACAACCACATTATCTGTGTGAAAGTCGGATGCGTTTTGTCTGTTAATGTCTCCTCTCCAGTCTGTTGCTGAAGGTCCGCTCAGATATGACTCTGGGCTGCTGGCAGGACAACACCTCTATGGCATGATGAGCCAGCTCGGGCCATTACATCCATTTATGGATACCCAGAAGTCTATTGGGTCCGAACCACATGCAAAAACGTCGGTGTTGAGACGCAGAGTAGTCGTGCACCATGATCTTTAAGCAGATCCTGAGTGTTGTGATGTGTGCTCCGCGCATGCATGCGTCGGTGAGGTGGTAAACAAAGATTGCACCTCCGCCATAGGTCACCATTAAGGCTTCGCCACCTTGCTCTGCTGCCGCTAAGCGGCCTACTTGCACTCTAACTGCTGTCACTTCGCTGATGTTGTTCCACCGTGACATTTGGGGAACGGAAGCAGACCGCAACATATGTCTCCAGTTTATCAATCATTCAAGGTCTCCTTTTCCTGCATTATTACTCTCTATTTTGGGTGTGGAAAGGAAGTGCTGATTTTTTGTTTGTACCGGGGATCCATGAGGGTGGCACCCAGTAAACTGTTGTTCATTTTGATGGCCTTAATGCGAGGATTCATGTATGTGAGGAAATGGAGCTATCCAAGCACTCCATTGTAGAGATGAGCCTTGAATTCCCAAGCCTCTGGGTCGTAGTGGGCACTAGCAAACTGACCTTTCCTCATCTTCCTCCTCCACCTCAAATCGCGCCAACGTCTCTTTCCAAGGCAGGGACGTCGGTAACGACGTGTGTCTAGGAGATACCTCCTCCTCCTCCTCCGCTTCTCCCGGCACAGCTTCACACAGCCCTGACTTGCCTGAGATGACCCCAGAGAGCTGATGCGCCTCCCTTGCACTAAGCCCAAGGACCCGCCTAACCACGCTAATGAAGACCAGGATGAAATTGTGAAACTGTCCCGGGCCTTGTGATTTGATGGAGAGAAAGCTCTGTGTCCGCATCTGTGTCCGTCCCTCGTGCCGTCCGCTGCGGGACCATTGGCTTCAGAGTGTCCAACGATCGTTCCAGAACTAAGGATCACCACAATGCTCATGCTGACAAGGGCATTGTCCCGCACTGACCATTTTGGTGGCTCTTCAAAACTTGGCAGAGTGATGTGCAGAGCTCTTTCACCTGCCTCCACTTTCGGTGGCTCCAACAACCCCGAGGTCCGCACCGCTGCTAAGTCAGGCCATGGGTGTCACATTCGTACTGCATATGGCATTGCGCTGCTGCCACAATCGATGAGCATGTGAGTGTTGGAATTCCAGCGTGTTTTGCCACGTCAACAATGAGACGGTTGAACGGGAGCCGAGCTGAACCGCAGCAACCGCAGCCAGGCGGGACGAAGCAGGTGCGAACGGCACGGAAGTGCAACATAGACTTCGAGCCTTCCCATCATGCAGTCCATACCCGGGTAGCTATTTATAATTACTGAGACGACAAGGTACATGACATGTCCGAGGCAAAGGGATGTGCTCCCAGCTACTGATCATAAGGCGGCCGCGCAGATTTCGCCCGTTATCGTCACACCACCTTGTCCTGTCACAAGGTTTTCTCGGCACCCCAGCCAGCGCTCGGGTCTCGTTGCGTGAGCCGTCCCACGAGCTCACTGACCCTGTGAGTGGACGGTCACCCAGACAGATTAATTTCCCACAACGCCTGGTTTCTCTGGGCAGCAATGATGCCACCATGAGGACCTTGGGGGAAAGAACCCTGTAAAACACCATCCCTGCGGTTTTGAAGAGCGTCTCCGATCCTGATAGCCACCGTCACCCCCAGAGACATCCACACCAGCTCACCCAGGACTGTCACAACCGAATTATAGTGGCCTATGGCCGTGCTTACTAGTCATGTGTCGGTGGTCAAGTGGACTTTCCGCACAGACTGCATACAAGCGCTTAAATTTAAGATGACAAGTGGCTGGCCAGGCACGGACTGCCGTTTTCTGCAAAGAAATGCCTGCTCGCCATCTGGATTGGGGCAGGCAGGCCATGACGTGGCAGAACCCATCTGTGTCGCACCAGCATGGAAAGGCAACATTTCCAAGGCCAAAAGCCTGGCAATGCGCACCTTCAGGCTTTTGGCTTTGGGATGTTTTGGGTATAAAGTGTTTCTTCTGCTCCAAACCGTGGAAGACAGAAGGCTTGGCTGCTAGACAGGCCAGCTGTTGTCGTGCAGGTCGTCAAACTGGCGGAAGGAGAAGGGTAGGATGGGTCTCTGGTGTGCTGGTGGAACTCCAGGCGGCGACGGTGGAGAGGCTGAATCGGAGGCTGATCCCTGATCATGTACTCTGTGAGAGACATGGGCATCATGAGAACGCTTGGTGGTGGCGAGGAGGATAGGCGGAGACAGATGGTGGTGACAGTGGTGAGGCCCGCGTCGGTCTGGCCTTTTTTTTGGCAAGAGTTCCTCCATTTTCAACTCATGCATTCGCTGCATGTGAGTTTTGTGGTTAAAATTGGTGGGTGGGGGGGGGGGCGGGGGGGGGGGGGGGGGGGGGGGGGGGGGGGGAGGTTGTTTTTCTAGACATGTGGGGTGGTTAACCAAATTTTATTTCTTAAGTTCTTGCCTCTCCTACTTATAAGCGATTACGGAAAAGGCGGCATATGACATCGCAGGGGTGAATCAGAGGCTTTGCTCAAAGAAGCCCAGGCTTGAGAGGTCCTGGACTTTTTGACGGCGATAAGCAGGAGCGGGGTTTGCGCTGACCGTCTGGAGAATCGAACACAGCGGACTTCTGCGACCGCCCACTCCCTTTTTGTGCGGGACCCGGATAGACACTACCCCATCGTCTTCCGCCTCGTCCACTGATGAAGGCGCTCCGCTAAGTCAAATTCTGCGAAAAGACCAGGATGGATCCGCAATGTCTCATCATCATCACACAGTGACATGGTCCGTGACCTGACTTTCTGCATCCAGAAGCAGCGGGCTACAAGCAAGGGGCACTGCAATTCGTTTGCACGACCGCCCGGATTTTTGCCGATTGACCGGCTTCCCCTTCACCTCCTGCTGATGGCATCAGTAACTTGGGTCGTCAGAGCAGAGAAAATCATCCTTTTTGGCATCTTGATCTTTTAAACATGCCTTCTGACCCCAACCTGCATTTGTCCCTCAAAGAGGGTCTTCAGAAATTGATTATCCCACAGTGGTGGTACACGAGTTGACATTTAGGCTGCTTCATGTTGGTCAGTTGCTGTTTATGCTGATGACGTCTTTTGTGGCCGTGACTGCGAGTACGATTGAGGTAAGACTGCTGATGCGGTTTCATTAACCACTGTGAAGGAAAGATTGGCGACGATGTTCGTTACTTAGGATTCACAGGCCCCTGACCCAGCGTTGACAGGCCTACGGTCCTGCAACTGACGATCCGCTGGGCATATGCGTGTTGTACGCCAGCACAGGGAAGGAGCACCTTCTCTCCGTACGCTCTAACCTCCATGTTGCTACCCCCGAGCTCTTTGCTCGCTTACCACCTGCATTCGCTCCATGTTCAGAAATAATAAAAATTGAGAAGGTATGGAATAGTTTTGGAAAGTCTCTTATTATAAGACGCAAATCACAAGCTATTCTCAAATCCCTCTAATCAAAACAAAATTTGCTGGATCAAATTTAGCTGCATGGTTCTAACAACAATCTGGACTGGCAAAAGTCCTAAAAACAACGTATCTGGTATTTTTGATATAATAAACTGTATTTGTTTGCACCTTTCAATTCACACTGTGTGAATATAGAATTGCTGTTTTCAGATTTACGTAATCTGCATCAATGAAACAGGTGCTGGGTGCTCAAAAGTCAAAAAACACGTACTGGGATATGTTTTGATAATAATAAACTGTATTTTTTGCACCGCTTTCAATTCACCTGTGGTGAATATAGAATTGCTGTTTTAAAGATACGTAGAAGCTGCATCAATAGAACAGTTGCTGGGTTGCGCAAAAGTCAAAAAACACGTACTGTTATGTTTTGAATATAAAAACTGTATTTTTTGCACCTTTCAATTCACTCTGTGTGAAATATAGAATTCTGTTTTAAATTTACGTAGATGCTTGCGTCAATGAACAGTGCTTGGTGCGCAAAATTCAAAAAACACGTAACTGTTATGTTTTGATATAAAAAACAGATTTTTTTGCACCTTTCAATTCACCTGTGGTGAAAATAGAATTGCTGTTTAAAGATTTACGTAGATGACTGCTGTCAATGAACAGTGTCTGGGTGCACAAAAGTCAAAAAAAACAACGTACTGTTATGTTTTGATATAATAAACGTGTATTTTTGCACCTTTCAAGTTCAGCCTGTGTGAATATAGAATGCTGTTTTACAGATTTACGGAGAAGCTGCGTCAACGCACATGCTGGGTGCGCAAAGTCAAAAAACACGTAACTGTTTAGTTTTAAATACATATAACGGTATTTTTTGGCACCTTTCAATTCACATCGTGTGGCGAATATAAATTTTTTGGCCCTGTTTTTAAGATTTACGTAGATTGCTGCGTCAATGAACAGTGCTGGGTGCCAAAAGTCCAAAAAAACTCGTAACTGTTATGTTTTGATATAAAAAACTTATTTTTTGCACCTTTCAATCACCTGTGGTGAATAATAATTGCTGTTTAAGATTTACGTAGATGCTTCGTCAACGAACATGCTGGGTGCGCAAAAGTCAAAAAACACGTAACTGTTATGTTTTTGATATAATAAACGGTATTTTGCACCTTTCCAATTCACCTGTGTGAATATAGAATTGGCTGTTTTAAAGATTTACGGTAGATGCTGCGTCAATGAACAGTGCTGGGTGCGCAACAGTCAAAAAAACAACGTAACTGTTATTGTTTTGATATAATAATCAGTATTTTTTGGCACCTTTCACTTCACCTGTGGTGAACATATAGATTGCTGTTTTAAGAATACGTAGATGCTGCTTCAAATGAACAGAGCTGGGTGCACAAAAGTCAAAAACTCGTAACTGTTATGTTTTGATATAATAAACTGTAATTTATTTGCACCTTCTCAAAACACCTGTGGTGAATATAGAATTGCTGTTTTAAGATTTTTACTAGATGCTGGCGTCAATGAACAGTGCTGGTGCGCAAAATGTCAAAAAACACGTAACCGTTATGTTTTGATATAATAAAACTGATTTTTGCACCTTTCAATTCACCCTAGTGGTGAAAGATAGAATTGCTGTTTAAGATTTTTTTTTCTTTTTTTTATTATTCTGGTTATCCGTTTTTTTTTTTGGAGTTTTGTCCCTTTTTTTATGTTTTTTACTAAAAACCTAGATGCTGCGTCAATGAACAGTGCTGGGTGCGCAAAGTCAAAAAACACTAACTGTTTATGTTTTGATTAATAAACTGTATTTTTTGCACCCCCCTTCATTCACCTGTGGTGAATATAGAATTTGCTGTATTAAGATTTACGTAGATGCTGCTGTCAATGAACAGTGCTGGGTGCTCGCAACGTCCCAAAAAACAAGTAACTGATTTTTCGTACGATACACACTGTATTATTTTGCACAAACAAACCTGTGCAGACTACAAATTGCTGGTTTTGTTAATTTAAGTGCAAGTGGGATATATCAAAAGTCACAGGTTAATGGGTAAAATTGAACACCTATCTGAAATGTTATACTGATAATAAAAGTGGAGTTTGCAGCTAACAAAGAGACCTGCAGTTACAAGAAATTATGTTTATCCATATAAGTTCAGGCTGCCCAATATCCAGGAAATATTTCAATAGCATACCTGTTAATAATAAAGATATTCCACTACAATTCTACACTAAGTCTTGGTGAACTTATCCAGTGTTCTTTATAGATGAGCCTTGTCGTGTGTTCGCCCGCGGGCCCTCACCCCCCCCGCTCACCTCCGCCGTAATTTATAGTGGTAGATACTGCTTTAAAATTCCCTACTAACTGACATAAAAATGTTACAAATCCCTAATCTAACTAATGGAAGGAATCACAGCTAATAGTTAAGGTTTCTCTGTGCAGAAATAGACTAAATTTCGCTGAGGCTGTTTGGCCACAGGCAGAACGCAGGTCCTATCCCTATGATACCTGAGCAAGACACTGAGACTGAAAAGGAAACGCTGTTTCTATGTAAAACGAGGTCAAGTATATTGTTCCAGCCAATCGCAACCATACACAAGCCAGTCATGACTTTCCGCGACACACATCTCACCCCTGCTCTAATTCTGTAATCAGATTTGCTGGCCGCAAAATACAGGAAGCGCCGAAAAAGCGCTATCTTAATAGATGATATGCAAGATTTTAACTTAAATATCGCATGATCGGAAATTCATCACCATATAAACCTTGCCGATTTCAACTTGTCATAAAAATACGCTCATACACTACTCAACACTATGATGCAGCTTTCAGATTTCTCCTATATGAAGAAACTAGTCCGCATGCATTGGCTCAGGTAGTGATTAGTTCATTCTTCACACAAACACTTTTCAATTCTTGAAGATTCTGTGGGTTCTTTCTATGTTTTCTGAGCTTTTGTTCTTTCCATAGATTTTCTGTTAGATTTGGCTCAGGTGAAGGGTTGGGTCATTCTAGCAGCTTTATTTTCTTTCTCTGAAACCAATCGAGAGTTTCTTTGGCTGTGTGTTTGGGATTTTTGTTGTGCTAAAATCTCCACCCTCATTTCATCTTCATCATCCTTGTAGATGGCAGCAGATTTTTATCAATAATGTCGTGGTACATTTGTTTATTCATCCTTTCTTCAATTATATGAAGGTTGCCTGTGCCATGTTCTGAGATTGAGTACTTTGAAACAATTGTACCTGCTGATTCCAGGTTTTTCTGTAGCTTTCCACAGGTGGTCCTTGGCTCAAGGACAATACTCTTGTGATAATTCTTTTCACTCCTCTGTCTGAAATATTACGGGAAGCACCCGGTCATGGCCAATTTTTGGTTAAATGATGTTCTTTCTACTTCCAAATTATGGCCCCAACAGTGCTCACTTGAACCTTTAGTAGTTTAGAAATTCTTCTGAAACCAATGCCATCAGTATGTTTTGCAAAAATAACCCTGCAAAGGTCTTGAGACATCTCACTAGTTTTATCCATCATAAGATGTTTCTTGTGTATTACCTTGGTAATGAGACCCCTTATTATTGGCTTTCAGTTGAACCAGCTGATATTTTTTACCAAATGGCAGGATTGCTTTCTGGTTACTGATGTATTTCAGCTGGTGTCATGACTTTCCATGACTTTTTGCACCGCTCTCTCTTCATGTGTTCAAAACATTTTCCCTGTGTCATTTCTCATTGTTACACATAATATAATTTGTGGACATTTATGGTTTGATTGTTTCACCTGTGTGGATTGTATAGTTTGTTACCAACATCTGGTGAGAATTTTATGTCAGTAGCGCCTTTAGAAATATATTAAATGGTATCTTTTGCTTTGTACTTTGATTGCAAGACCTGGAGAAGGTCATGTTCAAGTGGGGACAAGTTCCTCTCCACTCCAGATCTTGAGTTGATTAGGCTCATTAGTTGAAAACTAGGAGAACTGTTCAATAAAGGTGTGAGCTCTTCAGAGAGGGGGGATAGCTGGAGGGCTGTGGCTAGCTATTTTGCTCCCAGGTGGGAGAAGAGTGGATGTCTTGCTGACCTGAGGAGGACTTATGCTGTTAACAAGGTTAGCGCCATGGCTAGTGATGGACATGAAAGTTAAGTTAGAGGCTAGACGGCCTAGGGTTTATGTTAAGGATTTGCGTACACTGACTTGTTTTCACACACTGATTGAAGAATAAAGCTGGCCGAGGTCAGTTTTAAACCAATTTTATAGTGGAGTAATGTATATTGGTGTGCCTTAAATCGGCTGACCAAAGCGACAGCGACCCAAAGAGCTAACAAATCCTCAGATTGTCCAATATGGTGTTTGTACATGAGATGAAGTCCTACAACACATATAACAGCATGTAATTTCCATATAAAATTTACTCAACAAAAGGTTGCATTATGACAATGGATGAAAGTATATGTGAATCATGTAAGTCATGTGAAAATATACAAGCACAAGGCTTCTTACAATCACCCCATAGGCATAGACTATACTTATCTAAACTCTGCATGTGAGATCTTTATTACTGCTCCTACCAGTCACATATTACATTTTAAAATCTGAACTGATTGTACTCTATAATATGATTAATTTAATGTCTCCTCTGATTCCCTTTATTTGTCCTCACGTCTCATTCCACATTTTTATATAGGAGACATCCAGAACACACAAATTCCCCCAAAGGCAAGAGTGGTAAAGCAGTCTTAATGCTTTTCATGGGATGAGTCCATAGTTTTTAATTATAAATTATTACATGGCAGAGTATTTTGTGCTGTTAGGATTAGGAGTTGTGCTGTAGGCTTTGTGCGCCTGTTTATTAATAATAACTGACAGATCGTTTCGCATTTCACGCAACAAAGCCAGTCTCTTTGGCATTTAATATTTTTACTCCTAAATTGTGCCAAAAGGATAAAACATTTAGATATATCTATTATTCTGCAGTTAAAATTAAAATTGCATATTTTCTAATATCTTTTTACCATTGTTTTTTTTTTTTTAATTGTATGGTTGTGTGGAATTGCGGGGACACTGTGAAATTCACTAATGCTATGCAACCTTTCTGACTTTGGCTCGTTTTCAGTTAATTAATGCAGGATTAATATTCCATTTGTGATGGTGTAATTTTAGATCAGATGAGCTACATCGCAATAAATTATACTATTAAATATGCATGAGTAGCATACATCTAGATCTGAATTTCTTAGGAGTGATAATCTGCAAACAAGTACAACTGAAATTTGAAATCTCATTAAAACAATTGCAACAACTTTAGTGAATAACACATATAATTATTTATATTTGGCCTAGCACCTTAACACAAGTGGACATAACCTTACGTTCAAACTGGGCCAAGGAGGTATGCTGAGGACTTCATACATGGAGGGTGCCAGCTATTAGATACAATTGGCAACCACTAGCTCCGGAATGTTATATATTGTAAAAGAGATCGTATCTTTAAGTATCATAGGAGGACTAAATGCTAAAGTAAAAAAATAAATAAATAAATACAAAGTGAGAATAAATGAAAGTAAATACTCATTTTACCATATAAAAAAAATACAACTGAAAAAAATAAATTTAATTGGTGTCACCAAGCCCGTAAACGTCCAATTGATTGACATACGTCCTTTTTAATGTAAAACATCATATTACTGTAAAAAGAAAGAAACAATGTCAGAATTATGGATTTTTTGGTAATGCCGCCTTCCCAAAAAAATGCAATTAAAAATAATTAAAAAGAAAATGAACTGTCAAACAATTGAAAAAAAATATTGGTCTTATAAATTGACGATGCAGCTCTTTTTTCATGAAAAGATTTTTTTTCAAGTAGAAACACACAGCAAAAACTATTTAAATTTGGTATCACTGGAATCGAAGTGATAGATAGCAAATCATTTATACTGACCAGTGAACTCCAGAAATATGAAACCTTCACAAAAATAGCACAGTTGCATTTTCTTTCACGTTCCACCCCAAAAGTAATTTTGGGGTTTCCAGTGCTTTGTAGTTTTACATTTGCAGCTAACGTGTACTACAGTCTATTACAAGCAGTTTGATGCATCAGTCAGGCTCCCTGTCTGCTCAGTTTCAAACCTCTACAGTCTTCTCCAACATGCAAATCTTAACTCAAATGTGCATTGATTTGAGGTGATTTGACCAAAATTCAGCTTAGATTCACATTCTGGAGATTTTGGACAGCATTTTAACATATTTTGTATAGACATAGACTTAGGCCACGTCTACACAGCACAATATTCCCATTGGATTTTCAGCAGACTCAGTATTTAGAATCCGCCGAAAATCCAACAGTACAGAGCACTGTGTAAACCACAATGAAAAATCTGTGCTGTCGTCTACGATTTTTTTTCCGGTCGGTTTTAAAATCCGCCGGATTCTGCCAGATTTTAAAACATGCTGTATATTCCATCAGATTCCCACACATTCAACATACGGGGTCAACGGCAAATCAGAAAACCGACCACAGCTTTTAGCAGCAATGTTACAATGCTGTCAGATTTTGGATGGCATTTTAACATTGTTGTGTAGACAAAGCCTTTGGGTATGTGCACACGGCTGATTTGCATGCTGTTTTAGGCGCTGTTAAAAAAAAAAAAAAAGTACAAAGCCACAATGTAAACCGCCCCCCAAAAAATCATAAAATCCTCATCAAAAACTCGTCTGAAAACTGCAATATATGAGGCAGTTTTCATAGTGGAATTGAAATCTGATTTGGACGCTGAAAAATAAGAGTCCAAATCAGTCCAAATGTGAACATACCATTACTTTTCAGCATGTCAATAGGTTTGGTCCCTTCCAGTCTGGAATACTGAGCACTAATTGGATAGTGGTAGACTGTATATTGACAAGTGGGGTAGTGACACTCATTATTAAATCTATACATTTAGGGAAGAATAACAGAGGAATGTAACATTTCAGTTTTCAATAGAGAATTGTCAGTTCATGGGAAATGCAAGCATTTAATCAAATTGACCTGTCAGTAAAGCTGAGGGGTCCTCTTTAATATTAATATCATTAATATGATTAAAAAAAATACACAGACCTTTTAGAGACAGATATTCAGAAAAAAAATACAAAGGTCATACAATATTAATTGGATCTAGGACGACCATTGTATGTTGAAACCATGACTCTATGGAAAACTGGTAATTGGTTCAAAAACCCTAAAATGTCACCCAGTATAATGCAAAATCAAAATTAAGCAGATACTAATCTAGATAAAGAAAATCCTTACATATAACATCAGAAATAGCTGCTGGTAGCTGGAAATTACTTTCTATGATTTTTCTTTGTATCCATTTATTTGCAGCAACCACTGCAGCAGAGTGCAAGAAAACCTTAAAACTGTACTTAAAGAGCAAGTGTATGCGCTTGCAAGCGTGTTTGCTGTCTAAAGCCTGTTTTTGTCTTAAAGGGGTTTTCTCACTACAAAGGTTTCATCATGAGGTTGGTGACACCAGCCCCTTTCAGTTTGACTACAGACCGAAGTATTCTTTTCCAGTGATCATGGCGCAGGTCTTCAAATATTAAATAAAAGTAGGTTTATTTGTTTAAAACAACACGTTTTAAACAAATGACACTGAAGTGTCTGGATGTGGACACGAAATGTGTTGTTTTAAAAATGTTGGTGTCTTTTCTTCCACAAAGAAACAAGCAGGGGATTCTCATTACGAGACTTGCAGTGAGAAAGCGGTCTTCCCTCCACTTCTGTTGAATATCCATATTGGAGAGTTGTACCTCCGGTTCTAATTGTACAACTAAATCAGGTGAGCATTTTTAACTAACGTTGGTTTAGATTTTACCTCAAAGGTTTTACAAGAGGAGCGCCCTGCTCTGTCTCCTTTTTTCTTTTATTTTATCTATTTGATCACTACAAAGGTTAGCTTTCAACCTGTAGGGACAGGTAATTAAAGACTTTTTATAAAAACATTGGTCTTTTGGTGTTACCTTGGTCATGAGATAAGACAGATTTTATCTGCTCTGAGTGCACACAGGTTTCTCTGGTTATGACCATATATATTACTTCTTGATTAGACAGAGAGCAGGGAGTGATGTCACCATAGACATAGCTAAATCTAGAGCAGACTTTATCTCTAACAAGATTAGCTTTTGTTCACAGATAAGCAAATGTTTTCAATCCTCATAGCGCTTGTAGATTTGTTTACTGAAGCTTAAATCTGCAATGATGTCTTTGCAATGTCTCAGCTAGTTACAGAAAAGCTAAATATGCTAATCACTGTTATAGAACCATCCACAACCTGATAAGAAAGAGGATAAAAAGCTGCTTGTGACTGAATGAAACTGCATGGTGAAAAAAAACATTTTAAGTGTGGGACCTTAGGGGGTTTCACACTACAAAGATTAACTTTCAACAAGAAGGGGCAGTTAAATGAAGACTTTTTCTAAATATATTGGTCAATACATTTTAATTTAGTCATGAAATAAGAGCATTTTTATGGGCACACATGTTTCTATGCTTACCTGCATACCAGACTATACTAGACTATACAGATTAGCTGAAAGAGAAGAGAGCAGGGAGTGATGTCAACCCATGGACTGACTGATGAGAAACCTTATTATTCCTAACAAGATTAGCTGTTTTTTTTTTTACTGATAAGCCCTTGTATTTACTCCTGGCAGCCCTTGTAATTTTGTTTATTTACAGATTAGCTCTCCTACACTGCTCTTTGTAATGTCTCAGCATGCTACAGAGAAAAGCTAAATATGCCACTCCACAGGTTGGCCCCAGAATAAATTTTCACTGGTGGGGCCAAGGCACCTCAGTCTGACACTGTAGAGGAGGATAGCAGCATGGAGGTGCAAGGAAATGAGGCAGCTAGGTGGGTGACAGTCAGAAAGTGGGGAAGAGGGTCAGGGAGAGTACATAATTTGCCATATGGGAGAATAAGGGTGATGACAGTTCAGAAAAAGTGCAGCTGCAGTAAGATGCTTCCTCTGTCTGCTCCAGTTACAGGGCAGGGTAGACAAGTGCTGAGAGTTGGGGACTCCATTATTAGGGGAATAGACTAGAATAAATCTGTCACAAAGACCGGGATCGTTGAACAATATCATGTCTTCCCGGGGCTCGAGTTCAACATATTGCAGATCGGGTTGACAGATTACTGAGTGGGGATGGTGAGAATCCAGCTGTCATGGTGCATATTGGGGAGGGTGCAGCTGTATTTGGGGGCAAAATGGAAATTGGAGGAGTATTTAAACTATGGACAGGGGTGGAGGGGTCATCTACATATATAGCGTGCAAGATAATGAAGATAGGGAACTGGGAATTAGTAATAAATCAGGAGGTGGAAGAGATAGATGGGGTGTAATAGTTAAAGGAGTTGTCTCCCTACAGAGTTTCAAAGGATGCATGAATGAAATACTCTGCCACTTCCTGGTTCAGACTGACTAATTTGCATACAGCTTGTGCTTGTACAGCTCTATGCTGTGCTGTGCTTTCAGTTGCTAATTAGATCAGATTAGCTTCTCAAACTACTAACAGGACTTCTTATCTGATCCCTCAAACAAAAGCCCTAATTGCAGTGCTGTTTATTTTACATAAATCAAGCATTTTACTGCTCAGCAGCAAGGACACTGCTGTGACCTGTGTGATGACCTCACTCACTGCTATCTCATAGAACAAACAGCAGGGGGAGAATTGTTTACAGGTCAGTTACTGAGGGAACTGAAATAGCCAGGGAGGTCATAAATTCACTTGTTTCTCCTTAGGGAAAACAGAGGAACAAAGCAATATATTTGGAAAATGTCTTTATTTTGTGTTCCCTACAATTTGAAAGCTATTCTTTGTAGCGAGACAACCCCTTTAATATAGACAGGGTTAAAAGTATGAAAGCAAATAACCTATTAATTGCATGTGTAACAATGCTATGAGTTTCCCCAATAAAATTAATGCACTACATTCTTCCCTAAAGAAACATATGGCATAGTGGGGATAAGATGGCTGGATGATAGCCATGACTGGGCAGTTAGCTTAAAGTGTTAAAGTTTGTTTAGAAAAGATTGTAAAAATCAGAAGAGGGAAGGTATATGTCTTCATGTAAAATTGTGTCTAAAGCCCACACTACAGAAAGATATAGATACAGGAAATGAACATGTGGATTAATTTCGGGTAGATATGCATGAGTGTAATAACAATAATCAAATTCTATTCGGGGTCTGCTATAGGCCATCAAATATAACAGAACCCATAGAAGATGTACAACCTCAGGCAAATAGATAAGTCAGCTAATCATAATTAGGTTGTTATTATGGGCGACCTCAACTACCCAGACAAAAACTGGGAAACTGAAACCTGTGAATCTCATAAAGGAAACAGGTTTTTGTCAATAACTAAAGATACTTACCATTCTCAACTGGTGCGGGAGCCGACTTAAGGGCAGGCCCTCTTGGACTTAATATTGACTATCAGACCTGACAGAATAACAAAGGTTCAGGTTTGGGGGACACCTAAGAAATAGTAAACACAATATAATACATTACCGAGAAGCCACAAAAACACTGAATTTCAGGACAGCTAATTTTATTCTGCTTAGAGAGGTCCTAAACCACATTGATTGGGACAAGGTCTTCAAAAATAACAGAACAGATAATAAATGGGAGATTTTTAAAAACATCTTAAGCTCTCACTTTGAGAGGTACATACATTATGGAAATAAAGTGATTAAAAAAAGAAAAAAATTGTGTATCAACAGAGATGTAAAGAGCGAATAAATAACAGAAAGTGTTTAAGCTCCTTAAATAGGAGGGCAGTGAAGAAACTACTAAAAAGCTATAAAGAAAAAAATAAAATATGAAAAATAATGATAAAGACAGCAAAGCTGGAGACAGAAAGGCGAATTGCCATAGAGAATAAAAGTAGCTCCAAAATTTTTTTTCACTATACAAATAATAAATAATAAAAAGATTAATACTGAAAATGTTGAGGTAGGTATTGTAGAGGGTGATGAGGAGAAAAAAATATGTTAAAAAATTGCCTTCCTGTTGATGAGCAGAGGGATGAGGTAAACTCCACCTTTAACGTTTCTTGTCTAACCCAGGAAGAAGTGCAGCTCCGTCTTGAGAAAATTAAATATACAAATCTCCAGGTCCTGATGATATATTTCCCCCTGGTCTAAGGGAATTGAGTAATGTGATAGACAGGTCCCTATTCCTAATAATTATGGACTGTTTAGTAACGGGGTATGTCATAAAGGATTGGAACATAACAAATGTTCAAAAAGGGGTTAAGCCATGTAAGCCTGGAAACTTTAGGCAAGTAAGTTTAACCTCTGTTGTAGGTAAAATTGTTTGATGGTTTTCTAAGAGATGCTATCATGGAGTATCTCACTGAAACTAAGGGTCAAATGTATGAAAACTGTGTAGGTCTAAAACTCACTTTGTTGCCCACAGCAACCAAACAGAGCGCCTCTTTCATTTCATATACAGTAGTGCCCTGGAAAAATGAGAGGGGTGCTCTGATTGATTGCTATGGGCAGTTTAAAACCTAGACAGTTTTCATACATGTGTTCCGAAATGTATAACACCGTTCCAGCATGGGTTTATGAAGGATCGGTCCTGTCAAACTAATCTCATCAGTTTCTATGAGGAGGTTAGCTCTAGACTGGATTGGGGTGAGGCATTGAATGTCATATATTGAATATTTCTAAAGCATTTGTAATGGCCACAAAAAAGGTTTGGAAGTTAATGGAATGTGGGGGAAAATGTTTGAAAGTTGGTAAGAAAATTGGTAGTGAGAGAAAAAAGGGGGGGGGGGGTGATTATGGTAATTTTTGGAGGTTTCTGTTACTGTGGAGTACCCCGGGGTCATTTGGCCCCTACTATTTTTAATAATTCTTTATGACCTTCAGAAGGATTGAAAATAATTATCATCTTTGAGGGGATATTAACTGTCTAAGGTAATTAAACAATGAGGTAATGTTCTATTAAAAAAGGGATCGGATAAGTTGGGCTGGGCAGAGAAGTGGAAAAGGTTTAAACAGAAAATTAAGGGTTTTTCAATGGAGAGGAAGAATCCTTTCATGATTATTGTTAAATGAAAAACTCTTGGAAAAGGTGACGGGGAAAGAATTTGGGGAAATTTAGTGGACATTAAACTTAATTGTTGAAGACAGGTGACGAGCTCCCCAAGGCAAACAGAATTTTTTGGGGTGTTTAAAAGCGTAAAAAACAGAAAAAAAACAGAGGTGGCGCTCCTATGGTGAAGTATGTCTTTTTTGAAAAGAGTCCGATGTGCGGTGTAAACAAAGGCAAGCCTATGTGAGTTGTTACCGGGCGGGGGGTTTGGGAACAGGAAAATGTAAGACTGTAATGGGGTCTTTCTAAACTAATTTTATATACCCACACCCCTACTACAAATATGTGGCACTATATAAAAGATACATTGACGATTTACTGTTTATTTGGTCCGACCCACCTAACACTATTCAAGACTTTGTGAATGACGTGAATAAGAACACCTGGGGCATTCAATTCACTTCCATACAGGAATTTAGTTGGGAAATTTCTAGAATAAAAATATCCATATTAGCGGAAAAATTTCAGTGTACTATTTTAAAGGTGTAGTAGCAATAGCTTCATTTTATAAGGCCCACCCCCCTATAGAAAGAGAACATTCCATATGGGCAATTTCGCCGCATAAGAAAAATTGCTCTGAGGATTCTACATTTATTAAACAAGCTTCCTTTATCAAAAAAAGATTTAGCGATAAAGGGTATCCCAAACAACTGTTAGATGATGCCTTAGAAAAAATCATGGAGCTGAACCAAAAGGACTGCCTAATGTACAACAGAGACAAAAAGAAAGATGCAGAATCTGAGCGAAAACAAGAATTACGTCAAATGTTTTCCCTGATTACTCAATATAATTCTGAACCCGGGGTTTAAGAAAACTGCAGAAATGTGGTATAAAAAAGAGGAAAACCCCTTCCTAGGACCCATAATCCCGGAAGGACCATCACTTATCTTTAGGAGGGCCCCAAATGTTAAAAACCTTGTAGCCCCTAATAGTTTAAGGGAAAAAAAGATAGGGAAAAAGACAAGCCAAAAAGCGGGGTATTTCCCAAGTGTGGCTTCCAACTGCTCGTTGCAAAGACCCCCAATACCAAAAATACATCAAGCTGGAAAGAAATACAGCATAAAAACATAGTCTGAACTGCAAAAGCAGCTTTGTTATCTACATTATTGAATGTAGTGCAGTTACGAATTTTGGGTGGAGAAGACCCTAACATGAGCGGAAGGGCCCAAGGGGGTTGCTTAAAAAAGGGGAGCTCAAGCAGATTATAGTGCGCCATTTTTTTATAACATCATAATCAAGATTTTAATCTTTTAAAAATAACCCCAATTGATCAAGTCCCTGAACACAAAACAAATAGGTTTCAACTTCTGCAGAAACAAGAAACATACTGGATGTTCAAATTACAGACCAACTGCCCCAAGGGAATGATTTTAGGTGTGGGAGCTTTTAAAACTTTTTATTGTAATTATTTTATGTAATAATTGTTTATTTTAGTTATTTTGAGAATTGTTTTTATGTATTTTATTAGCTAATTTATGTTTTTAATTTTTTTCTGGGCAGAAAAATAGAACTTGATTGTATAACCCATAGAGCGTCGCTCGCTTTTTTGGCCCCCCAAAAAAAAGTTTTTAATTTAAACCCAAGACAAGAAGAGCTATTTTGCTCTTTTCCCCCAAAAAAATCTTAGTAGGTAGCTTGCATACTGATTGGTTGAATGGGCGGCCCCACCCCCTCCAACCCAAATTTCGAGGACAATAGTCCCCCATAGACAGCAATAATCTGTATTGCGCTCTTCTTGCGCCCCTTTTTTCATCCTAAGATCGATGCACTTTATGCGATTGTTCCTTATAAATTTTGCCATCACAAAATGTTTGATTTACTGTAAAGGCCTTGCGCTTTTTCTTACAGTTATTATTTTTCCTTTTCCCAAAAACTTTAGAAAAGTAGCTGATTCTGTTTGGTTTAATAGGACAAGCCCATATTCTCTCCAACCAATCAAAGAGCGGTTATAGCTTTCCATAGATCGCAATAGTCAGTACTGCGCCCTTCTAGTGCGCCCTTTTTTCTAGCAAGATCGAGATATATGTGAGGGTTTTATTATTTTTTTCCCCCCCTTTGTTCGTATATCCCAAGCGCCCTTTTAAGATATTCTTACATACTTTATAATGCACTTCTCCTTCCATAGACTGTAATGGAACGGAGTAGCTCTATTTTTTTTAGGTTGAGCCCCGCCCCCCCCATTGACCAATCATTTTATTTCTTCGTTTCTGTTCTGTATTTTGAACCGTACTGCCCTTTTTTTTTGTTGGCTAGACTGCCATAGGTTATAAAATTTCTTTTGTCGTCCTTTTGATTTGGTGATTTCTTTGACAATGGAAGTTTTAGAGATTTAAATTGCTGTCTTTCCCCGGGATTTTTTTACGATACAATTTGATGTAGCGCCCCGGGTTTGGGAGAAGGGTTGTTAGTGATTTTACTTTTGTTTTTTTATAGAAAGGGTTTTACCTCTTCGGTATGTTTTAAAAACCCAATAAAAAATTTTTTTTTATTACCCCCCCCCTCATGAGGTTGAATAGACGAACGCCGGGGACCGCATTTTTTCTTCTACATTCCAAAAGCGGTATAAATGAACGGAGAAATTTTTCTACCCCTTTACAAGTTACATAATTTTGTTTCCCTTTATACGAAAGAAATTGTATAGCTTGAAAAAATTAAAAAAAGGGAACGAACTGGTGGAGTACAAAACCCCATAGATCGCAAAATTGGGTTATTTAGTTTAGAGAAAAAAATAGCTGTATCCACGTAGAACAAAAGGGATCTTTTTATTTTGAGGAAAAAAGGTTTCTACGAGAGGGTTACTTTTTTGTGGAGAGTGGATTTTGGAACTCTTGCCCGGGGAATTGTCATGGTCAATTCAGAGGGTACATTCACTAACAGAGTTTTTTTTTCATTAAAATGAGGAGAATGGTCCTACTCTTAGGGTTTTATTTCTTTTGGTCAACAGGGGCATATGGGGTGAATGGTGGATGCCCGGGTTTTTGGTTACAAGGTTGTAACTATGATGATAAAGGAGCTTTTTTAAATATAACTTTAACCAAAAGTATAGAAAAAAGAAAGTAGGGCCCTCACCTGGTGCCTAAATAGCTGTCATCTGGCCCTGTAAAGGCAGTCGGAAAATTCAGTACCCCACTGTACTGTAGAGAGGCCTACTAGCCCCAATCCCCCGCAGCAATCATTTTAAACAGGAGTTTTACAAGTAAAATTTCATGATCATTGGCTGAATCAGTATCTAGGACATTATATAGTGAAACACACACTTTTAACATACAACGTTCCAGGAAAGACCATTGTGTGTTAAGTAATATTGTATCCTAAGTTCATTGTATATTTAGGGACCACTGTATCTAGAATTATACCTCTGATTAGAAACATTCTGTAAATCAAAATTACAAGTGAAAATAAGAAAATGTTTAACATATACAGTATCTACAGAAAATGCTTCTGTCTACACTTAGCAGATGCCTTCCTCCCTATAGATCTCCATTTGGGTATGTTCACACAATGGATTGTAACGAAAAGTTCGACGCAGATTCTGTGTTGGAATCTACATTGAAATCCTTGAGTAATCCAATTTCCATTCATTTGAATGGCCAGTTCACACTGCAAACTATAGCATGGATTTTACACATCATGGATTTCAAATCCATGGTGCAAAAAAAAAGAATGGACATGTCCATTCTTTTAAGCGATCCTCCTCAGAGTCAACTCCTGTAAAGGTGTGCAAATGTGTAATTATGTTGTGGGGTGTAAATATATGTAAAGTATAATGTACAGGTAAAAAGGGACTGTATTTTATAGTATTGTTGTGTCACCACTTAGTCAGGAAAGGGTTACTAGGCTTGCATTGTAGGAAGCAGGAGTAGACAGGGCTGCTGGGCTAGCAGCCAATCATTGAGCTGACAAGAGAGGAGCTGGAAGTATTGTAAATGTTACATTTCAAGGCTCTCTTAAGGCAAACACAAAACTGTACATGAAACAAAGGAGAAACCTTGAAACCCTTGTAAAGTGGGAAAATGGACCCTTGGAACTCCACCTACCGCAGGTAGAGATGTAAGGCCTAAGCCAAGATACTGGAACACTGTCCGTAAGATGAAAAGTCCAAAAAGTCAGGGCCTAGGGGGTCACACACTAGGAGGCTGCAGATGAGGATGGAGTGACTTGGGCCACCATAGGTCAGGGGAGCACATGACACCTCCAGGAGGAACTGCACAGGAGCTTTTTGGCACCACCTGGGGGAACAGCACAAGAACTCATCAGCACCGCCAGGAGGAACCCAAGGAATCGTCGGCCCGCCAGGAGAACAGGGACTGGCTCTCGGCACCGCCAGGAGATACAGCACAGGAACTCGTCAGCACCGCCAGGAGGCAGAACAGGAATTTGTCGGTACCACCAGGAGGAACAGCACAGGAACTCGTCGGCACCGCCAGGAGGAACAGCACAGGAACTTGTCAGCACCGCCAGGAGGAACAGCACAGGAACTCGTCAGCACCGCCAGGAGGAACAGCACAAGAACTCGTCGGCACCACAAGGAGGAACAGCACAAGAACTCTTTTTGCACCGCCAGGAGGAACAGCACAGGAACTCGACACTGCCAGGTGAAACAACCCTGGAACTCGGCACTGCCAGGAGGAACAACACTGGAACACGGCACAGCCAGGAGGAGCTTCATGGGAACACACCACTGTCAGTAGGGACAACAGTGGAACTCGGCACCGCCAGGAGGAACTGCACAGGAACACACCACTGCCAGGAGGAAAAACACTGGAACACGACACCTCCTGGAGGAACTGCACGGGAACAAGGCACAGACAACAGGAACTCCATGAAGACGCAGCATAGACCGTACACGGGGGCTTGAGGCAGTGAAGCAGGCCTTAGCCCAACAACACCAATACTCAGGCACAGACTGTTGGGAGGAGGTGCCTTTTAAAGGAGTCAGCAGCAGAGGATACTCTGCACCTGGACCAGCGCAGTTGGAGGAGTTAACTGTTGCAGTGCTGAACATCAGAAGCAAATTCCAACCTCCAGGATCGAACACACAGATCGTGACAGTAAACCGTTAAACAGTGGTGTCTGTCAGCTCTAGGTAGTTTAGTACAGAGTTGAGTGTTACAGAAGTTACACGCAAGCCAAAGAGCAAAAATCCTACCTATCAGCCGACAATATGTAGGGCAGGCCAGGACAGACATCTCACAAAAGAACAGCTAAAGAAAGAAAAAGTAAAGCGAGGGGCACTGAGAGAAGGAGTGAGTTAACCAAGACACAAGGAGAGAGGCAGAGTGGGACTGACAACAGATTAAGATGGGCAGTTTGGAGGCTGCTGAAGAGAGTAAGGGACCTTTGTTAGGACTGAGTGTGAGAGTCTGGAGTCACCAAGTGCCAGCATTCTCCATGGTTGGACTAGGTCTGAATCACGAAAGAAGTTGTCAGGAGAATGACTCAAGCAAGTAATGTTTTTGATATGCAGTAGCATAATGTGTCTTGCACTAAAAGATCTGAAACATCCACAAGCAAAGCAGCAGTGAGTAAAAGCCTGAGGTTTTCCCACAACATTGTTGTTTGCTGTTATTTATTCCATCACTGGGGCAGCACACGCATCACCACTACTACTCACCCCATCTAGGCCTATTCCACCCATAATCAGCAACATACACCATCCAGCTGTATTCTTTTCATCTTGGCATAGTTGGCAGAATTGCAGAGTGGAGAAGATCATTGACAGACACTGTCCGCAGGCTTGCTGCTGAAGAAAACTGCAGCAGTATTAGAGTTAAAGTGGGCACCATGCTGAGAAACAGTTGAATGACCACTGACAAAGCAGAGCTTCTCGTGAGTAACACCATGAATAACCGCCCACAGTATGGGTCTAGTGTGGTCCAAGTCTGACTGGACTGAGAGTTATGTGAAGCTGGGAGGAATGGTAGACCAGAGGCTAGGCGCCAGAGAAAGCCCTGGTGATGACGCCCAGCAAGAATGGTCAGTTGCAGAGACTGAGCAGGCTGACCCAAGTGTGTGAGAAGGTGTTCCTTTGAGACAAGATGGCAGACCCAAATGGCGGTGGAGAAGAAGGACATGGCCAGACAAAGATGCACCAAGAGTGTTCTGCCGGAGAGGGAAGGAGTGGCCAAAGGAAAAAGTGCCAAGAGTTTCCCACCAAGGAGTGGCCAATCAGGCCGGTTAGCCAATCAAAAAATGAGAGGGGGTAGCTCTGCCATTGGGAGGTGGCAGAATCAATTATAGTGCACTGAAATTGAGAGCAGTAGTTCAGATTGAGAGCAGGAAAAAGAAGCGTTGCAGTGCTGAACAGGATCAGGCCTACTGACTCATGAACTGTCGTGGAATGGCAGGAGCATGGCTTATGCAGAACCGCATCATCGAGGAGGTGCTAGAGTTTGACTGACGCTCAGAGGTGGGCTCCATCTTGGAGGATGGTACCGGAAAAGTGCTGTTCCTGAATTTCCAGGTCGTGATAACGGTCAGCCAACAGAAAAGACTAGACAGCCTATACCAAGGTGAACTGGTCAGTTTCCAGAAAATGCCAGGCCTTAAAGGATACTGCACTGTCGGGTTGGAGAGACTTCTGCCAGAAAGACAAAGGTCAGGGGAGTCATGGGAGGAGGATGAGGTGCCGGAGGAGGTACCATCCAGACCTCAGAAAAGGGATGGGTGAGGAGCTGGCTGCCAACAATGATTCCTGCAATTACCGATCTGGTGACCATTACTTGCAACTCAGTGACAACTATCAATACTTTTGTCCTGGACCCTATTCCCCCTTGAATGCTGCTGGAGGAGGAATGACAGCGGCTGGTGGAGGAATTCGAAAATAAAGAATCCAAGACAAAGCTCGAAGATGTGTCTATCTCCGTGAGACTTCTTGGCTTTGAAAATAGAAGAGGAGCAGGAGCAGTGGAAACAGAAGAGCCATCAGCTATTGAGATGACTAAAGCAACAGAAAAAGGGACAGTAAGCTATTTGGAACCCCCTATGCTTGCTACAGTTTCTTGAGGGGAGATGCTTATATTTTGTGTGGTGTCAAAGAAACTTAAGGATGCTGAAACCTTACCCCGAGTTACATATCTTAAGAAAAGTGATTAGTCATGACACTACACTGTGTTCCAAATTATTATGCAAAAAGTGTTTAGGAGTGATAAGGTAAGAATTTTTTTGTTTGTTAGTTAAACTCATTGATGGTGATGTGTGTCAGGGCTCTTTATATCACTGAAAGCATTTGCAGACACCTGTGCTAGTTAGTTTGGCAGGTGTGTCCTATTAAAGGCAAGACTACTTAAGAAGGCTGTTCCACATTATTAGGCAGCCTACATTTTCAGCCAAAATGGGAAAGAAAAAGGATGTGTCCGCTGCTGAGAAGCAGTGTTTAGGTCAAGGCATGACTACAATCAACATTGCCAAGACACTTCATCGTGATCATCGCACAATCAAGAAGTATGTAGCTGATTCCCAGCACACACATGTGTGCTGATAAGGGAAAATTGAGGGCTCTTTCCAACAGGCAATTACATCATGTTAAAAGAGCAGCTGCAAAAATGCCTTGTCATAGCAGCAGACAAGTTTTTGAAGCTGCTGGTGCCTCCAACGTCCCCTGAACAACAAGATGCAGGGTCCTTCAGAGGTTAGCAGCTGTGCGGAAGCCATCCTGCTGACCTCCTCTATCCACTGCACACAAGTAGAAACGGCTAGTGGGCCAAACAATACATAAAGGGACTGACTTCAAACTGTTTTGTTCACCGATGAGTGCCGTGCAACGCTCGATGGTCCAGATGGATGGAGTGGAGGATGGCTGGTTGATGGACACCCCATGCAAACACGGCTACGGTGCCAACAAGGAAGAGATGGAGTAATGTTTTGGGCTGGAATAATGGGGAGAGAGATTGTCGGCCCCTTTAGGATCCCTGAAGGTGTAAAGATGAACTCCATAATGTATGTGGAGTTTCTCAAACAGCCATGGTTCCTGCCATGGTACAAGAAGAAGAACCGTGCATTCCGCAGCAAGATAATTTTCATGCATGATAATGCACCGTCTCATGCTGCAAATAACACATCTGCATCTCTGGCTGCTATGGGCAAAAAAGGGGACAAACTTATGGCGTGGCGCCCATGCCCCCCTGACCTCAACCCATTGAGAACCTCTGGAACATCATCAAAAGGAGTGTCTATGATGGCGGGAGGCAGTTCACATCTAAGCAACAGCTCTGGGAGGGTATTCTGTCCTCATGCAAAACAATTAAAGCAGAAACCATCCAAAACCTGACAAATTTAAATGGACGAGAGAGTTCAGAAATCATTTCAAACAAAGGGGTCCTATTGTGACATGTACATCACCTCGAATAAAGTTTTGACTTAAAAAACTTTTGATTTAGTTTGTTAATAACTGCTAATGCTTATAATTTCACAAATGACCATTTTTTTGTTCGTTATAAAAATTAAAAGGTTGAAAACTCTGCTGTGCATAATAATTTAGAACATGCATTTTGAGGTTTTATTTTGTATAAAATATACTGTTCTCATAGGCAGTTTGTTCAAAAACCTTTCAATTTACTTAGTTGATGACTGGAAAATTACAATGATGCAATTATATAGGTAATCTTGGAAATAAAGAAAATATTATTTGCATAAATTTGGAACACAGTGTATATAAAAATGTTTGTTTGGGAATGTTTGTGTTTTTTTAATTATTTTTGGGGTGTAAATATATGTACAGGTAAAAGGAAGTGTATTTTATAGTATTGCTGTGTTACCACTTGGTCAGGAAAGGGTTACTAGCATTGCATTACAGCAAGAGGGAGACAATGCTGCTGGGTTAGCAGCCTCTCAGTGAGCTGACAAGGGAGGATCTAGAAGTATTGTACACAGTTAAACAGTGGAACCCATCAACTCTAGGTAATGCAGTACAGAGTTGAGTGTTACAGAAGTTACACGTTGTGTTCCAGCAAGCCAGAAAGGAAAACACTAACTATCAGCCTGTGATAGGTAGGGCAGGCTGGGGCAGAACCTTACTTACAGAAGAATAGCCAAAGAAAGGAACAGTAAAGCGAAGGGCACAGAGAGAAGGAAGGAGTCAACCGAGACTCAGAGAGCAATGTCCACAAGCAGCCATGAGTATAAGCCGGAAGTTTTTTGCTGTTATTTATTCTATCGCCGGTGCATCACATGCATCACCACTACTACTCATCCTATTCAGGCCTAATCCAACCATCATCCCAATACCCATCCACCTGCATTTTTTTACCCCCGGCGGGGCGTGACAGGGTTTTTCCAAAATTATGTGTCCATCATTCTCCCTTTTCGGGCTGTCCAGCTCTAGCCTGAACTGTGCGGTGAGCTTGACAGCTGCAAATACAGGGAGGTTCATTGTGAACTGATGACAACTTCTCCTATACAAACACTGATAAGAAATTAGATAGTAGAGGAGTCACCAGTTCAGAATGAACACTGCTGCTGATACAGTGTGGAGTCCTCCCTGCCCTGGACTAACTCTTTGAAGGCAAGACAATGCTGGACAGTTCCACACTCAGGGAGCAGTCAGGCTAAAGTAATTACTGCCTCTTGCAACTAGTTATACCTTCATTGTGAAACCCCTATCTTTGTATACATTGACTGTATATTATATGATTCACCATTTACCGTGTGTACAGTTTCACAGGGACATGTATATGTATACAGTTATATGTTTTCTATATTTTTAAGATTTATTGTCTAATACTAGCATTAAATTGATAAAATTGCACAAGCTGTTAGATGGTGCAGTGAACAAATCTTATGTAATCATCCAGTTACACACTAATAACTACTGACCACAAAAAAAATTTTTGCTAATTTAAATTATTTTTTTTCGAAAAAAAAAAATTATATTAAAGCATAGACAATGTTTCTAAAGCACAGTAGCCAAAACATTACATATGGGCGAATGACGAAAAATATTACTCTCATGAATATAGGTGTAGCAATTAAATCTGTAACTTGCTAATTATCATGTGTCATCAGTGTTTACAGTGCATTAGTGGAATACTGGATTACTATATATTGTTGGCATGTTTTACCCGTTGTGTTAGATTAATTTTTTCCCAGGAATAAATCTAAATGCTGGTGGCTTTTTTCACAGGAAATGAGGTCTGCTTTCTGGCTGAATAATTCCAGGTTGACATCTGTATTGAAGTTTCGTTTTAAAAATCTCCATAGAGGGTGGAACCGGGGTTGTTTTTATGATGAAACCCCCCAAAAAGGGCCATAGACCCCCTTGACAAATCTTCAATTTTTCCCTCAAAGTGTGTTTCTTTTTCGAAAACGGCGAGATGCTCACTTTTACGCTGCGACGGGGCCTGAATGAACCCCCGCACAGGTGGAAATTTGGGCCTTAAGGGGTTGTGTCGACAAAAATATCTTTTAAAATGTGGGAACACTAAATAATGACGTTTTCCAAATATATTGCTTTGTTCATCTTGTTTTTCATTCTTTTTGTTGAGAAGCTACGAATGATTTTATTACCTTCTGAGGGCTTTCTGGTTTCCCAAGTGACCGACCTGTGTACTTCTTCTCCCCTGCTGTTTGTTTTATCTGATAGCAGGAAGTCATCACACAGGTCACAGCAGCACAGAACTTCTGGCAGTGAGAGCTTGTTTACTATCTGATCTTTCAGACGAAATACAGTAATACTGCTGTTTACTTTAACTCAGAAGCTTCCCTGGTCCTGACAGCATGAGATTTATCTAATTAGCAGAAGTCTGAATACACGGAGCTCATATGCTAATTACAGACAGCTTGACCAGGAAGTGACAGAGCAAAGCAGCATTATTTCATTCATGCATCCTATGAAACTTTGAGATGAGACAACCCCTTTAAGCAGATTTTGAATTGTAGTTTTCAGGGCTTTTCCTTTGGTTATGATTTACACATTTTACAGTGTTGTCTATCTTCCATGTTATGTTATATAGCTGATTTGTTTTTGATACAAGATTTCTACAAGAAAGATATCTTGTTAATGATTATCTTGACTAAGTATACATGTTAAAGAGAATATTACATGTAATTAATTTTAGTTCCATTAATTAGATGTGAGTCTATGGAAAATAAACATTTTCTCTTATTTTTAATGACAGTTATTTATTTCTTATTTTTAAGCATCTTCATCAGGTGACCATCTTGGAGACAAACATTTCTTTCTGTGCTTTATAGCATCTGCAATAAATAGAAGTGTCAAAATATTTTAGTTATGTAAAACATAAAAAATAAATTAAATAAAATAAAAACACAAAAGATAAGTAATTAAAAAAAAAGCGCTAAGCCCAAACCAAAACTTTTAGCCCCTTCCCGAAAACTCTAAAATTTTATATCACCTATATGTAAACATCCATGATGGAAAAGTGACACTTGAATAAATGAATGCGAGAAAGCATTATAGCATTTAAGCACCCTGTACTACAGAAAATATAAAAATGGCCTGTTCAGGAAGGTCGCAGCTAAGTTGCAGGCAGGAGGAGTGAGCTCCTGCTGCCTGCTCTTGTTGCAGCTGCCGCACGATCGAGGAGTGCGGCAACTGTCTCCCACCAGACGGTCCATGAAGTGAAAATCACTTCTCGGGCTGTCTGTGATGTCACCATGCCTGGCAATGCATTGTGGCATTGCCTGGCAGGGTGATTGACAGTCGCCATGGAGACACAGCAATAAGCTGTGTGCTGATCTTCTATTGTATGAGAGATTTGAAGATCTCTTATACAATTCCCCTCTGGGGAAAAGTGAACAAAGTGTAGAAAATGTTTTTAAAAAGGGAAAAAAGTAAAACACAAACACGAAAAATAAAAACACGTACACCGCCCTTTTCCCCTTTAAAAATGCCAATCTCCCCAAAAAAGATAAAAAATAAAGTACCCATATGTGGTATCGCTGGGTGCATAACAACATGCCCTATACTAGAAATATGTCCCGTTAATTTACTTGCATGGTGTACATCTGTGCGCCCAAAATGCATAATACACCACTAGATGAGATCAAATTAGGGGTGTTTAATCCAACATGGGGTGACTTCTGGAAGGTTTCACATGGAACTGGTATTTTAGGGCCTTTGCAAACGTGACAAGGCCCCACCAAAATCTGTGTTCCAAAAGCCAAATAGCGCTCCCTCCATTTTATGCCTTGCCAAGTGCCCAAACAGCAGTTTACACCCACATGTAGGGTATTGTCAAACTTGGAAGCAATTGCGTAACACAATTCGGGGTGCTTTTTTTTTTCCATGATTCTTTGTAGAAATTCAACATTTTCAGCTAACATTGCAGATTGCTAGAAAAAAATGGTCTTCATTTTCACAGTCTAATCTTAAAAAAAATTGTGAAACCCCTGTGGGGTCGATATACTCACTATACCCCTGGATATATTCCTTAAGAGGTGTAGTTTACAATATGGGGTCTTTTTAGAGGTGTTTATTAAGTTTTAGCACTTTAGGGTTTCCGCAAACGGCGCCTAAATGAAATCGCAATGAAAATGAGACCCCAGAGTCCAGTAGGTGCTCCTCCTATTCTGAGGCTTGTGGTTGAGCCAAATAGCACACTAGGGAATCAATATTAAGTTGCATTTCCCTGTGAAACACCAAATGGGTTAATAAACTTCATAAACACTTTTGTAAATACTTTAACCCCTTAAGGACCCAGCCTGTTTTGACCTTCCTGACACAGCCCTATTTTTTGAAAATCTGACATGTGTCACATTTTATGTGAGAAATAACTTTTTGACACTTTTACCTATCCATGTGATCAGAGTATTGTTTTTCTCTTGACACATTTGTGCTTTAAAGTTAGTAAGAAAAATTTTATCCACACAATCCTTGTTTGTTTGTTTTTAAAA
>JAODAL010030740.1:0-49484 GCA_025379985.1 Phyllomedusa bahiana
TTAAACACAATGTGTCCCCGAGAAAACAATCCCCTGAATCACATGGAAGGTAAAAGTGTCAAAAATTTTATTCTCCCATAAATGGACACATGTCAGATTTCAAAATAGGGCTGGGTCAGGAAGGCCAAAACAGGCTGGGTCCTTAAGGGGTTAATCATAAATCGTGCTGCACAAACATACAGACCTCCTGGGTAGAGTTTGCCTTTGAACACAAAGGCCAAAACGACTTCTTATGTTTGCAATAAAAAAATTATAATAATTTTTCAACAGCCCATATATTTCAGACCATATAACACTTTATACAATTAGTAACAACAATATAGCGTATGTCAGCACTTATCTTTAGTAGAATCCTTGAAAATTCAATACAACATGTCACGAACTTTTATCAGAGCTGATAGAAAAAGAGCGCGTAGCTGTTGCTGCCAGCAGGCACCTGCGGCATTTTGGAATAACTTCCTTTCTCGAGCATGACGCTGTACTCACCTCTCCCCAATCCACATTTTTAGGTGGGAGTGGATAGTGTGCAGGGATATCATAAGCTATTTCTTCCATGAACCACTTAAAACTTTTGCAGTTGTGATCTTCTCGAAATTTTTTCAGCTCACTTATGTCTCCGTAAGCCAGAGCTTTGGTTTCAGGGCGGCTGGCATAGAAATAGTCTTTGTAATCATCCCACCAAACCTCCACAACTCTGACGTAGTTCTAAAAGATAAAGTACAATATTTTAAAGATGTTAATACACATTGACATGAAGAAAACATATGGTTGCTTCATTAGTGGGAGAAAAGAATACATATTAAATTGTTGTATTCTGCTCTCCTTTACGTTCTAGGGAAATTAAAGGGGTTGTATCATTACGTTAAATGGTCTTCAGAATAAGGGGACAGTGAATACAAGTAACTTTTGCAATTGGATGTTATTAGCAAAGCCGTCTTGTATTCACAGTCTCCCTTATCTTGTGTTTTTGTTTACACTGATATCCAGTCCGGTCGAATCCCTCCAGATCCCTCCTCCTTGCATTTCAATAGCTGAGAGCTCATTTACATTCTGTACAGCCCCGGTCGATTCACGGAGCTGTGTCTGTCACTCAGAGTAAGGGACCGTCACATTTTCACTTTATACAGGCAGAAGAAACAGAATTACACTGAAGGGCTTACACAATCAGGAAATAGCACAATTTGTGTCGATCCCTGCCTGACTCAGAGTTAGGGGCCGTAGCATTTTCTCTCTCCACACCCAGCAGAAACAGACTGCAACAGATTCTACAATGAGAAAACATAACAGTTTTGTCCCGGTGCCTAACTCTCCTGCATAGAAGGGTGATCTGTGCTGTTAGTAGAAAGCTGTAACACATCTCCAGCTATGACAGGAGAAGAGTTCAGTTGCTCAGTCTAGATTGAATGCAGCCTGTGGTATGTATACAGCTCTTACAAAATAAGACTGCATAGGGAAAGACACAGTGACATGTGGATTCAGGCAGAGAGGGGAGGGGAGAGAGTCTCGGGAGCCAGCATGCACAGTGAAGGGGGGGGGATGATGTCACCCATCTGGGAGGGGAAGAAACGCCCCTGCATTTCCAGAGTTGAGAAGCTGAGAGCAGTGTGAATCAGCCGAACTAAGGAAGCGATACATCCCCTTTAAGACAAGAAGGGGACAACAGACAGTGCACAATGGTTGTCCAGATAGATGGAGGCTATAGGGATCAGTCTTTTTGAATTTTAAACAGCCCTAATTCTTTGTTCTGCCTGAAAAGAAATCAGTGTATGTCTGGCAATGGTTTTTCTCCTTCTTCACCATTGAACAAACATGCAAACACCATTGATTTGAGCACTGCATGTATATATACTAAGGCGCTGGGACTCAAGGTTGGACAAATAGGACTTTACTTTCCAATTATAGACGCTTAGGCTATGTCTCCACTGCACAGAAAAAGGTCCGTTTTTTCAACGTTTTTCGTTTTCTAAAAACACAGAAAAAACGAATAAAAACAGCTCCCATAGACTTCTATAGTAAAAACGTCCTGCTGTCTACACAGAGCGTCCTTTTTCTCCTAGTTTTTGCTGCTGGTCGTTTTAGGAAACGTAGGGCAGAAAATGAACTATTGAAGTCTATGGCTGAGTCTCCACTGCACAGAAAAACGTCCGTTTTTTCAGTGTTTTTTTTTTTTTTGCAATGCCGTGCATGTCTGCAAAAAAAGCGCGCCAAAAAACAGACGTTTTTTCAGCTGCTTTTGACAGGCAGTGGACAAAAAACTCAGTTTTATGAACGGTTTTAGTATTTGGTTCTCTGGTCGTTTTTTGTCCACTGCAGTGTAGACATAGCCTAAGGCATCTGCCTGTCCTCAAAGCTGTCAGACCCAACAGATTTGCCAGCAGGTGAACTGCACAATCAGTATGGCTGACAGATTTATCAAAATGCAGTAAATAATGTTCTGCACCTACAAGTTAAACGTAAGAAGCAGACATTCAGAGCTCTGTCTCCAATCAGACAAGAAAGTGCAGTGTCCGCGGTAGAGCTTTTCTGTTTGCAAGTTCTAAGTACAGAGCGTGCCCATAAGCAAAACATATTACTGCCATATAACACCTCCTACATTCAGAAAAAATGCTGACACTTATTGGGAACTTTATTAAGATTGGTGTTTCAAATGACAGCTTTAGCACTAAAGTCAATTGGAGTCAAATTTATTAAGCAGCAAACTTTTTACCAAATTAGGCACAATCTGGACAGTTCTAAAGACAGAAAATCAAATACACACTTGTTTTGGAAAGGTGTAGATTGCACAACAATATTTGCTAAGTTTGTTGGAAACTTATTGGCTCCTACCCCCATTAATCCGCCTTTTTAGAAGTAACAAGTAATTAAAAGTAAAAAGAAGTTGCACATTTTATTACAAACTTTTTTGAACTAGTATGGCAAAACTGTTGATAAATTTTCCCTAAGCATATGGGCTAAACCACAAGTGTTTGCTGTTGTTATAGAATTTTAGACATATTCGCTGTAAGTAAGAGTCTGTACAATTACTTATGGTATCTTCTCCCTGGAGTGATAAGTTGTAGCAGGATAACTGTGGATTAAAAGGGATGTCCAATTTGCCTTGTACAACCTGCCATGTTTCTGAAAGCCATCTTAACTTTGCTAAACAAATTACAAGTGGAAGCTGCAGAGACCAGTAAACATCAAGATACACAATTTAGTCTTAGGCCGTGTTCACACGGCTTATTCCCCACGGATTTGTGAGCCGGATTGAGCTCACAAATCCGCCGTGAATAAGGGGCGGGACGGGGGCGGGGCCGGAGCGCGGCGGGGGCGCCGCTCCCCGGCCCCATAGACATTGCATTGTTTACGGCGCGTACGCGCCGTAAATAATGTGCATGTCAGTTTCTCCCCGCCTGGCGGATTCGCCGAGCGAGGAGGAGCGACGGATTCCACTGTTGTCTATGAGAGCAGTGGATTACCGTAATGACAGGGACGGATTGGCGCCGTACTGAAGAGCAAATCCGGCGCGGAGTACGGCGCCAATCCGTGCCCAAATAAGCCGTGTGAACGAGGCCTTACAAATCCCCTGAAAAGTAAAGATAGCAAAATTATTATTTTTTTTAAATGTTTTAAATTTAGTATGTGAAAAACCTGAAAAGGACCAGGTTGCTGGAGCAGAAATGAAAGACTGCACTCCATTCTTTAGAGCTGTGCAGGGCTTGGGCTGTCTAATGAGCCTCATTAGATGTTAGTTCTGAGGGCTCCTTTTAGAGAAGTGTGGTTAATGCAGAGTTCTCATGCAGCTGCCCACCATGTAGTTTAAACTGCACTGGCATGCAAGGCAGCATAATTTTCAAATTAACTTAAAGGGGTATTCTTCTCATGCCGTTTAACAGAGCCTGATCTGCACAAACAGTTTCAGGCTCCTACTTCCTGTTCAGGCTGTGGGTGGTTCTACAGCAGAGACTGGCATATCAGCTCTGCTATTCTGAGCTGAGCCTTAAAGAAGGACATTGCTAACTAAAGGGTTTAAACAGTAGAGCAGAAAGCTACAGAGCTCTAAAGAGTTAAAGTTTGTCAGTAACATAGATAAACAAGCTCCTGTTTTACTGATAACACACAGCAGGAAGTGACCTCATGACATGGTTGACCAGGTCAGCTAGAACAATAAAAGCACAGAGAGATGAGTCAGTAACCTAGGGAAGCTTGTTTACACAAGCAGGAGATCAGCTCTGCTCTAACTCTAAGGCCATGTTCACACGGCTTAAAATGGGCCGTATTTCGGTCCGTAATTACGCGCCGAAGTGCGCCAATTACGGGCCGAAAACGGCCCATTCATTACGGTAATTCACAGTTCTCATAGAGAACTATGATTACGTCTCCTCTCCCCGCCGGCGAATCCGCCGGGCGGGGAGATAATTCACCTGTCACTTTCTAGCGGCGTATACGCGCCGCAAGCAGTGATAGTCAATGGGCCGGCGAAGTGCCGGACCCCTGCTTACACCCCCGCTCCCGCCCCCCCCCGTCCACACGGCGTAATTGCGGGGCGAAATTACGTCCCGCAATTAAGCCGTGTGAACATAGCCTAAAGGGGTTCAAAATCAAAACAGCAATGTGTTTGGTAATAGTCTTTATTTTCCTTTGTCTACATTTTTAAAGTGGATCATTCTAATGAGAGTAACTTTTTAAGTTTCAAGTGTCTGACTTGTAAATGGTCCTACGGTTTTGCAGCAAAACAGCAGTTTACTGCATGGCCATTAATAAGTAAATTGCTTGCAGCTAAAGTCACGCTAAAAACAACGTATTATGGCCCAATCTTCCTTTTACAGGGCTTCAAGGCTGGGAAAGAACAGATAATAACCTGCAAACTAGGCACTTTTGTTACTTGAATAGGTCTGTGTGCGATTCAATACAGGTTTGACATAACTTATAAAAAAATGTGGGTTCAAGAAATTATTCTAAACTGAACCGTTGCCCTAACCCTAAATTGGGGGCTAGATTTTAATGCATTTTTTTATGTGAATTACCAGTACCGGTGTGCCTCCAGTAAATTAAACATATTGTTTAGGGTTAACTAAGAGATGTTCATGTGTAAAAATAATCTCTTACCTTTACCTCTACTTAGGGTAAAGACAAGAGTTCTGGTTAGAGTAATACAGCATAATCTACTAATGTTTTGTTGATTTTTGATGAATTTCAATTCAAGGCAACCCAAACTGAATCACTTTGATTCAGGTCAAATATGACATTGACATGGTTCCAAAGTGCAAGACTACTTTACACTTGTTAGCTAGAGAAGCTATTGTGCATAGTTAGTGGAAAGACTGAGATTTTCTTTGTATGGTCAATGTGAATTGCTTTATCTGAATGAGAAGCAAATAAAACTGCTAGAGGCCAGTTTGAGCAGACATCCCATGCTTTGGACTGAGATTACTGGCATTCTGTTGTGCAGAAGAGCTCACTACCTCCGAAGATGGCGATACTGTGGGTTAATTCCCCCTGAAAATCTTACCAATTAAATCAAATGTGTATTGATGTGTGATAATAAAGGCTAGACATGCATTGCAAACAAATCCTAAGCCATGAATGTATGAGCAGTTTATACAGTATGCAACAAATGGAGATCAACACAATCTCCGTGCTAACATTTTTATTACCATCACTTGATCCCTGTTTGTCCAGCTTTTGAAACCTCCAGAGGAGCTGCTTTTGCTGAGAAAGCTACGACTGGTCATAAATTTACCTTGCAGCAGCCGCTTTAGGGGAAATGTAATATTACGTGCCAGCCGTTAAATTAACGGTTGACCATTTAATATGTTGGATGTGCTGGGTCCACCACAGAAAATCTTTGTGGGTGACTTATCTTTTGTATCTAATTTCATTAGATTAGAACAAAATGTCTTAGCAGAGGAAAGTAATTACAAGGCAGTGGCTCCTCTGATTAAAACAGAAAGTGATAGCAGCATACATGCAATTAGCATTTTTTTCTGAACAGTCTTCTATGAGACCGTCTCGTAAATTGTATGTACTGTTCATTATTTCTATCATATTCGTTAATCCAGAATATTTGGTAATCTAGCACACATCAGATTCCGTTAAAGGGGTTTTGCCATGATGTAATGTTGACGTGGGATCCTCCAAAATGGGTATTTAATCACTTTTCTAAATATATCTGATTACAAAAAGTGAAGCCTGTGAGAGCTACAGCATAGCTCAGTTACCCTTAGTTACCTGAAAGTTTACATTAGACACAACCAGAGGAGCTGACAGGAGCTGATCTGGCCGCACTTGCGTGTTTGCACTTCGTATCTGATGACAGGGAACATGAATGAGCTTTCAAGGGGCTGGGGAGAAATGTGCAGTGTATGAGTCTGTCTGCTGTATAGAGAATCCACTGTTGTAATGTTATTATTTGAGTAAACTTTTGAGACGCTCCCTTCATCCTCACTCTCAGCTCACCCCCTCCCTCTGCAGCATTCATGACAGCATAATTTGTTTATATTCTCCCCCTGAGCTGATAAGGAGGTAAGGAACTCACTTCGTGGCAAAACCCCTTTAATGCCAAATCAGAAGAATACTTTATATTTCATTTCAAATAGTTTCCTTATTTAGAGATGGTTGAAAAGTTAAATTTACTTTACACAGAATGTATGTAATCTACATTTTTTAACCAAAAATTACCTTCAGTGTTGGTGATGATCCCACATAAACTGGGGGTGGGTTTCCTTGCCACCCATGCAAACGGTAAATGTGACCTACACGTGAACAAGGTGTAAATAATAACTTTCCCCCACACTGCCAGATCTAAAAAAAGGGGGAAAAATATATAACATTAGCGGAGCAAATATTATAATCTGAACAGGCATATATTATCAGCACACACACCATATATATATATAATATATATATATATGTATATATATATATATATATATAATATATATATTATATATATATATATATATATATATATATAGTGGGAGTTTATTAAAACATTTGTACAACTTTTGCTTTATATTATGTTATTTTTCTCTCTACTGCTCAGTGGGTAAGATTTAGCAAAAGGTTTAACCAGGAAAGTGTGTAAATTCTGTCACAAATGGTTAATAAACACATTGCATAACAGATTATACATTATTCTATTTTGTACTAGTATAGAAGTAATAGGGGTTTGATAACACAGCATTTATTTCAGGTTATACTGCATAAATCATGGTTTTAGCTCTTGTAAGTTTTACTAGGACCCCATTTACATCACTTTTTGTGGCTCCATCACCTTGCTTTTTTTCTAGCGCTTAAAACAATCAATCATGAAATAGTAGAAAGTTTGTACAAAAGAGACTACATTTGCGTTAATGATTCCTATGGCTCTGCAGAGGTATATGTTGGAATCCAAACAAATATGAACACCAGAGCTGCAAAATGTGATATAAGAGAAACCTTATATATGCAGATTTTACAGGGAATATTTTACCTGGATAAGGATATGGCCACACGGCATAGAAAAAATACCAGCCGAATTCTGATTAAAGAATCCAACCGGTATTTTATTGTCTTTCCTACGGTTTTGGGGGATGGTTCTGTCCTGAATACTGGGTGGAAGAATATGCATGTTCTGATAAAAACCATGCAGTGTAGACTACTGGGCGGATTTTCTATTCAAGTCTATGGGGATGGCTGACTGTTTTCAAATCTGAAAACTATCTGAAAAACCAACTGAAAACCATGCTTTGTGGACGTACCCTAATCCCTTTATATTATGTACCATATTAGAGCTCACTGACTTTACATAGAGGGCACCAAAAGAAATACTATAGGTGCTGTATAACAGACAAAGTTAAGGCCAGAGTTTAGGTGCCCTGAACCAGCTATGAGTGCACAGATCACAAACATTCCTTCCATGGTTAGTTGGAGAATTTTTAGGTCATATTGATTCATAGGGCAACATGTATGAATGGGGCTGCGCCATTTTTTTGCCGTGCTTTGAGTCAAACAAACTGTTGTAGCCCTGTTCTGTAGATGTGAGAACCGTCATATGCCAAAACTTGACGCAATCTGCGCCAAACAGGTCACTTTTGAATGGAGATGCAGGGGCGTGTAACACCAGAGTCATACAACGCGCCAAATGTGCCAAAGTTTGGCGCGGAACTGTCGTACAAATCCATATCAGTTTCTAAGTGGCATGGCTGAGACTACTTTCGCTGTAGAATGGGACACATTTATTAATTACTGTCAGACACTTTCATACATACTGTCGGATTGTACACCATTAAAAAACAGTGGTAGAACTGGAGATTTGGCACCAGGTTCATACATTTTCCCCATAGTTCTTATGTGCCCCATTTCAGTAAACAATGCTAGAATAATGATGGGGTATCCTGAGCTGGTAAACTGCAATATTTCATAGTTGTCCCAAAAAAAAAAAAAAAGTGGACAAATATAGAGAATAGTAAAAAACAGAACTATTAAAAATAACAATCACCTCTAACCACCACAAGCCGAAAGGATATGCACCTCATTAATAATCTTCCTGTTATAGCTCAGTCACTGAAAAACAACTTCATAAGCGTACTTCAATAAACTATGCTAAACAAGCACTAGCCCCTAGTGCTGCTGTTTTGCAAATTCTGTATTAATGACATGCTTCACAGCACTTTCTTGTTATAGACGTAGTCTTGAATTTATCTGATAACAAAAACACAAGCAAAAATATTAAAAATATTTTGTTTTATGTGACTCACTGATACTCATGAGTGAAACCCTTAAAGAAAGACAATACTGATTGGGACCCATCCATCACCCCTCTAATAACACAGCACTACAAGTCTCTATGTGCAATGCTCCTTGACAAACAAAACAATAATAGAGAATTAGGCTAAGTCCACACAGCATACGTCAAAATGCCATCCAAAATCCGACAGCATTTTGACATTGCTGGACTGCGGCAGGACAGCATCTTTTGCTGCAGATTTGCGCAAAAGCCGTGGTCGGTTTTCAGATTTGCCATTGGCCCCGTACATTCAAAGTACAGGGCCGACAGCAAATCCGAGCAGAATCTGGCAGAATATACATGTTGCATATTCTGCTGGATTTTAAACCCAACAGTAAAAAATCCGTGCTGTATAGACTACAGCACAGACTTTTCATTGGTGTGTATGGGGCACAGTGTACCAAAAATACTGAATCCACCGAAAATGTAACGGAAAAGCTATGCCATGTAGACATGGCCTTACACTCGAGCCCAGCACCTTTTTCACATATCTTTATATTAGGAACTCCAGATTCCCTGCTTAGAATTAGCTTTAAAAGACTATTTTCTGGCTCCCTTTAGCCATCACTGGAAATGCCTTAGGAGATAACTGATTGTTTTTGAATTGTAGAGAAGCAGTATGCATCAGCTCAGTCTAGTGGTGACTGCAGGCTGTCTGAAATTCATTCTCTCATTCTTTGTCAGGCTTTTAGAGCTTTGTTTTAGGAAAACAGAACAAGATCTCTTAAGAAACTAATCTGTGCAGAGTTTTATTGTATGTTTGATATAAACAATATTTTGGCCTGTATGATATAATACTAGTGCTAAGTGGTTAATTAAATTAATTTGACTAAATTATTTTGATAAGAAGTAGCCCAACCCCTGAACATGGTGCTAATATTGTGGCTGAATAAAGCAGAAGCAGGATGGATTTCAAAGTGTGGAGAAGACTACGTAGTTGCAAGGTGCTTGAATCCTATGTGTGAATGCAGAACCTGTGAGTTCTACAGTCCAGGGGCCTCAGGAGAATTGCTGTCTATGAAAATGACTCTAGAGAAGGAGACAGCAGACCTACCTAGGTTGAGGGGAGCTGAGGAAACTGTCCTCTGCCCTCTCAGCAAGCAGAGTAGAATTTAAATCTTTATTTCATAAGTTGTGCTCTTCATGTAAAAATCTGACTTTTAGGGGCCATATAGACCAGCTCAATGTGACACATTCCCCAGAGCTACCCAAACAACAATGGTACATGAAAAGTGTAAATCATGAATGTTCTTTTGCATTTTCACGCCCTCACTACCACATATTCACTGTCTGCTATAGAGTTCTGTTACATGTCCCTGGTGTGCTGTTGGGATACAGACAATAGAGCAGCTTGCTATAATTTGCATACAGGAAGGATACTATTGTGAGCTAATTACAACTTAGAGCTACCAGTAGTTGACGAATTCAATTTTTTTTAAACAGAACAAAAAGCAAGTAATTTGGTTTTAACACAAGGCTGAGCGGTATGTGAAAAAGACTGCAACAATTATAATTCCTGTAGGGAAAACATAATCAACACAAACATTCCTACTCACATTAAAATGACATCAGAAAAGCTACATAGCTTGTCAGGCGACTTGGAAAAGCTTTTTTTGTCAGCTACAACCAGTCTAATGCTACTTTGGTTGATAATGTGTGTAAAAACAAAGTGGTCGCACTGGATTAGGCTGACATTTGGCTTGAATAGGCAAAGCTCTTCCAGAGGTCAGTTGAAGGGGTTTTACCACAAAGCAATTTTATGCTTTGTTTGTCCGGCTTCAGCTTTCAGTGTGTTCAAAATGGGATGTGTATGATTTGATAAAACTGCATATCATGTGACCCAGCAAGCTCACCATGCCTTTCCCTACAGTGTGCTCACTCTAGTCAAACAAAGGTCTGTTCATGTAAAGAGCTGTAAGCAGCTACAATGTAGCTGAGCGATTAGCACTTCTGCCTTTCAGCATAGATGTCCTAGTTTCAAATCCCTCCAGAAAGAAAATATGTGGATTTTTTTTTCTCAAAGCACATACTTGATTGTAGTTTTTGTTAATTTATTTGCACTGTTTGACTAATTACTAAAGAGCATAGAGGACAGGAGTAGAGTGACAGCACCTGGGGTTGAAAACTCAATCAGCAGTGAGTGTATGAGATTACTAAGAGACTGACAGTAGCTGCCTGAGAGGAGAGGTGATGTCTGATCATGTGCGGCCAGGACTGAGGAGCTCTCGTCACAGGTCATATCCCCTGGAGACTAGCTGTACACTATGGATCACAAAGGTAGCAGCTAAAACTACAATGCTACAGAATTTTTAATAATGATGAAGGGTAAAAATGTTTATCATTTAATTTGTAAGCTTCTCAAATCAATTTGACTTTGTGGTAAAAAGTGAAGGTTTGAGCTTCTGCTTCAATGACTTACCCTAATATTAAATTCTTGTTTTCAAGAATAAGTTTTATGCCTATTGCCTTATATACACACACAACCATTTTTGTTTAAATAAATTGCTAGTGGGCACCAGACAAAAACATTTTTTATATATTCGTATTGTGGTTTCAGATTTAACCATAAATGTTGACCTGTTCTGTTTTCAATGACTTCTAGGGGTTAAATCAGCATCCAAAGGAATTCAACAAAATATGTTTCTGACAGAGGTACTGAAGCCCCATAGAATAATATCAGCACTTTATTGACTAAACTTGTATGCATGAGGCTCAGCAAAAAATAAAAAATGTGCTAGAGCTGGGTGACAAAAAAAAATACTCACTGCCATTCCAGTGCCAGTGTTGTCTCCTTTTTACATTTGGCTCTGTGGCCGGCCATTCTCTTGACTCACAAGCAGTGAGATCCAGGAAACTGCACATGACCACTAAAAACAATGATTGGCTGCAGTGGTCATGAGCTGACTGCACAGCCAGAAGTAAACATGAGATCGGGAAAGACTGACGGCAGTGGCAGTGCCAAAAGTGCGGGCAGTACAGAGGCAAGTATATTAGTTTTATTTTTTCACTTATCTCTATTACATTTTTAGCTTTAAACTGGAAAACAGCTTTAAGTCTTCCAATACAGAAGACTTGATTAACAGGTTTAACACGGATACAGGTCAAGTGGTAAAATGGGACATTAAAAGATCGGAACATTTTGGTTAACGTTTATTACAACCTGTGTTTCAAAAGCCAATCTTCAACAAAAGTTTGCCAACTGCACAAAATTGCACGCGCCTCCTAAAATATGGTAAATTTTAGTCTGTCCTAAAGTCATACCACAAAATCTACAACTGCTATGAACAGGTTCAGATTTACACCTGCAGCTACAATTAATACATTGATTGGAAACTGGAGAGCATGCCCGCTTTGAAATAAACCCTTACCACTTTCCAAAATTGCTAAATGGCAAAAAAGTTGTGGAGTGCACCATGGTTTGAAACATTTTAATGCCAAAAAACAGGTGTAGATTATTCATAAATTTTCACCTTTATCTATTATAGATGAAAAATTTATGGATGAAGAACACAATGGTTATTTCCCTACTTTATATTGTTACACTGTGTTACTTTTGACACTAATCTATAACACATAGTCTACGTAGTATCAATTCCAGTAAATAATTGGTTTCATACATGTCCACAACTAAGCTCCTTTAGTCCACAGTACCTTGTAGGATATTTCAAAGTTTTCTCCTCCCCAGATCTGAAGACCTGGGTCATAAAGACCCAACTCGAAGAAGAAATCTCTCTCGATAGCAAACAGTCCTCCAGCCATGGCAGGAGACCTAAATAGCAAATACACTGAATTAGCTTTTTTCCTGGGTTATAATGATGTGAAAATAATAAAATCAGAAATGATTAATATCAAGACAGTATAATCAAAGCAAGAAAAGAGGACAAAGTGTGTAAGAATGAAGCGGACAGCCATGGAGGACAGAGATGCAAGCCATTAAACAAAAAGGAAGATCTGGTTGAAGCAATGAGAGTTACTTGAAAGTGACAATCAATAACCTATATTTCTTACATTTATAAAATGACAGTGTTGCATGTCTTTCAATAAGAAAAACAGAGACATGGACTTCTACTTTTTAGAAATAAAGTTCTGTGTGGTAAACGTATTATGCTTGCCTATCTTAAGGAACAACCAAATACTTTTTATAATTTCTACTAAAGACTTTTAAAAGGACAGCAGTCTATGTGATGAGTTTAAGGGGACAATAACCCTATAAATTTGTGTTTTCCCTTTAATAAGTGAATACATAAAAAGAAAAAAAATTGATTTGCTAAACAACAGTTTCTATCCTGCTGCTTTGATCTAAACCACTAAAGGGATTTTAAGAGATTAATAAGAATGAGTGTTTTTTTTATTCCTTAGAAACCGTGCCACTCTTGTCTAAGGGCTGTGTTTGGTGTTGCTTTACCTGCTTTTACAGGTATCCTAAGCAATTCAAAAATGGTGTCAGCATGAATGCCATTTATTGAATAAAATCCCAGTACAAAAAAATTGCAACATTTCGACTCAAGAAAATAAGTCAAAACATTGCAATTTTTTTGTACTGGGACTTTCTTCCATAAATAGCATTTTTGGATTACTGGTGGTGAAGTTGGACTACTTTGCCAGAAGCGGTCTGGTGCTTTTGATGCTATACTTCATTGCTGTCCAACCTACACTTTTATGTCTGCTTTTACACGTAGTCAAGGCCGTTTTTATGATTGGAAAGGGTAGGCAGCTGCCCGGGGGCCCCCTGAACACAAGGGTCCCTCAAGGAGCTTTGCTGACAAAGAAAGGTGCCGCAGCTGACACCCGCCCCACCCGGCGATTAGCCTCTGACTCTGCACGGTCGCTTTAAAGCAGCTGTGCAGAGTTAGCAGCTGCACACACACAGTGCGGCTGCTTGTACGGGGAGAAGGCAGGACGGTTCATAATTATAGCTTACAGGGGGCCTATATTCATAATTATAGCCTCCAGGGGGCCTATAATCATAATTATAGCCTAAAGGGGGCCTATAATCAGATTTACAGCTACCGGGGGTCTATATTCATAATTATAGCCTACAGGGGGCCTGTATTCATAATTATAGCCTACAGGGTACATATATATCCACCTACAGGGGGCATACACCCAACTCCCGGAGGGCTATATCTACATAGAGGGGGGGTCATATCTACCTACAAGGGGCTTGTGTATCTGCCTACAGGGAGTTATATACCTACCTAATAGGGGCTTATATACATACCTACTGAGAAGCCTCTATACCTACCTACCAGGCCCTATATACCTACCTACAGGGGGCCTATATAACTACATATTAGGGACCTATGTTTATTTCTTGGAGAGGCCGATATAACTACCTATCTATTTGATAGGGGATCTAGATACCTACCCATTGAGGAACCTATAAGTCTACCTACCTAATGGGGTGCTATATACCTACCTAATTGAGGACAACCTATCTAAAAGGGGGTTTACCTAGCTAAATAGTTTGGGGGGTGTATATATAGTCTATATAGAGAGCAGTCTAAGATGTTTGTTTTGTAAATTCTACATTTTAGAGTTGTGGCTAGTAAAAGACGTCATGGAGAAGAAAAAGGGAAAGAGGACAACTCATCAAAAAAGAGAACAACTCTTCAGAGACATCTCCTGTGAGTCAATTGATGTAACTTTACGGTAATCACTTTTTTGTCTGCAGAGCCGGTGTACAACTGGTATCGACCACTGTATGGTCACTGTGTGCTGCCAATACTGGCTGTAGTATAATGATTTATATTCATGGTATGTTGTACTATTCAGTCAGCATTTGGTGATAATATGTGATCATGGTATGAAGGTATCATTTGGTCACTAAGTGGTCATGGTGTGGTAGTATTATTTAGTCACTATGTAGTGATAATATGTGATCATGGTGTGGCAGTATTAGTCATGTGGTCATGGTGTGGTAGTATTATTCAGTCACTATGTAGTGGTGATATGTGGTCATGGTATGGCGGTATTATTCAGTCACTATGTGGTGGGGATGTGTGGTAATGGTATGGTGGTATTATTCAGTCACCATGTGCTAGTTATATGTGATCTTAGTAGGACACTGGTGCTATTAGCCTTGAGATTCTGATTTTGTGTAGCAGTGTTATTTGGTAATTGTATGATTATTATTTTATAGTTTTATACATAAAAAATTGTGTTAAAGCTTTATGTATATTCTGGCTCTGGGAGAAATTTCTTCACCTCACCCTGAGTACAATTTAGCCTAGGAATGGCCCTTTGCCGATCTGTATGTACAGTGAGTGTGTTCATGTATATTTGATTGCATATGGTGGTTGTATATAGTGAACCTGCATACGTGTGTGTATGTATGTACTGTGCTACGAGTTTGTACTTTATGTGGTTAGTGCTATAGAATGGTTGCAAAAACACTATCAATTTTCAAAATGGTGACTTTAAAGTTATCTCACCATTAACAACAACAAAAATTGGTCTAAATAAATATATATATATCCTATAATCTTTGCACTTATTGCTGATCCAGCCCTGAAGAAATCAGTCTCCGGTCTCTGTTTAATTTATGGTCCTTCCAAACAGCAAATAGCTGCTATAGCCAATCAGTGGCTTCAGGGGTCACATACCATTCCAGTATCATCACTGCTCACGCACTGTTCACTCCATAAAGTCAGATGGCACATGCGCAATGAAGCCACTGATTGGCTGTAGCAGTCATTCAGGAAAGCTGTAAATGAATAGAGATCAGAGACACCATCGTCGGCTTCAATGCTGGTTCGCTAGTAAGTGTAAAGTTGAGTGTTTTTTTTAATTATTAATATTTATTTATTTATTTCATGTATTTGGGGCATATTTTGAAAATCTGTTTTAATTTAAAACCCCATAGGGCCCTCCCCCCTCCCATTGAGAAGCACAGATTCCATCCGAAAACCGGACGGAAGATGGTGCTTGCTCAATGTTTTGCCGCCGGACCGCTGGCGGCAAAACCGCCGGGCGGAAAACCTGTGCAGTGGGGACTGCTCCACAGGTTTTCCATAGAGCACCATTGTGCTCATTTTCGGACGGTTTTTCAGCTGGTCTAAAATACCGCAAACCGGCTGAAAAACCAACTGAAAACCCATGCCGTGGGGACATGCCCTTAGGGTATGTTCACACGGGGTAATTTCGGCATGCATTTCGCAGAGTAGCCTCCTCTTCCCGCTTGTACAATACGATCGTATTGTATGCGCGGGGAGATAAGTGACATGTCAATTACTTGCGGCGAATATGCGCCGTGAGTAATGAATGACAATGGGGCCGGCGTACTGTACGCGCCACAGTACATCATGTGAACATAGCCTTAAAGTAGCACATGCATATTATGTAGAGTCAAGTATAATATATAAGCCATATACTGTGTGATATAGTGTGTATGCATAATTGAAATTAGATGGTGAGTCCTATATCTGTCTGCAACAAATATGGAAAACATTAAGGCTGGGTTCACACGTCACGGTCAAATCGCAGCTATTGTTGCAGTTTTTTAAAATTCTGTTTTGTTGTGGTTTTGAAAAAACACTGCAGTTTTACCACAATCTGACTGCAAGGTATGAACCCGGCCTACTTTGATAAAGTTGCATGTATGTAATGTCAGTGCCTAGGAACAGCATAAAAGTTACATCCAGCCCTGGCTGTGGCACATCCCCAGCCCACCCTGCTCCAAAACCACCTCCTGTGTGATTGCTCTCACTGTGGCCATTAGTGGGAGATAAGTGTGCTGTCAGTGGCTTTGCAGAGTCCCAGCTCCAGTGGAAAAGTACTTCAGAAGCAAAGTAGAGAAAGGCTGGGGGACAGCGACACCAGTCAGGATGGCTGATCACATATCATATAACAACTTCATCTGTCAGTCAACCATTCTGTGCCCCGAGCCAAGCCATACAGCAACTCATGTAACTTATAGGAGTTGTGGCCTGGCGGCACAGGATGGACGCCGGTCTACATAAAGTGGTCCTTTGAGTGGGTGTATTGGATAATACAGTTAGGATGGCTCTGCAGGTAGTCAAGCCCACTGGAAAGGCGAGTTTATGCTCACATTATCTTTGCTGTAAATGTATGCCATAAAGTTGCAAATGCTTGTTAGACATTATTGTGGACTCCCTTTTTATGGATAAACATGATTGATTACCCTTTTTGCAGTCAAAGAAAAACAAAATTGGGAATTAGAGTCTTTTAATATGTTATGCACATAAATTTGAAGTTCTTCCCAGTACATAGCTTGGATATAAACCACAAAGAGTTTGTGCGAAAAGACCGTATTACACACATATCTTTTTGGCAAAAGCAGTTAACACTTCTCTACTCCTATGTACCATATCACATTTCCCATGCTTTTCTGTGTGCCAGGATGAAAATGTTACCCAGGTGTGCTATGATTGCAAGAAACGGTAAGTGAATCCTTTGAATATACCTAGTTTTTCTTCATGTATTAGTTAATCAAATGTGGTCTGACTGCTATACAAGACTAATAACCAACAAACAGTTGTTCTGTCCATGTCTTGGAGTACAGGGAGTAACCATCCACAGTGCAGAGAGAAAAGGTAAGTGAACTTCTGTATTAATTACTTCAATAAGAGCAAAAGGTATTTTAATTAAAATGAGATTGGAGATGTGGGCTTCACAAATGCTTTGCCCATTACATTAAGGCATATAAATCCTTGTATACTGCCAAATATGTTCTTGTTGAAAAAGATTGTCTAGTGTGAACCATGCTGTGATGTTATTACAGAGATGTATAAAGCTGAAAAGCTACAGAATCATTGCTAAAAACATGGGTTTATATCAAGCTGAGGTTAAACAGACTGCCTAAAAATAAAGAAAATTCAGAACGGCTGCTGTCCTTCCTAGGAATAGGCGTTCTGTTAACATCACTACAAGAGAATAAAGGGGAATCCTAAAAGAGGTAAGAAACAATCCATGGGTAACAGCAAAAGACTCTAAACTGCAAAAACCTCCATTCATGTATCCACTATTAGAAAAACGGTTAACAAGAATGATGATTGTGAAAACATACCACAAAGGAACAAACACTGCAGCACATCCCTAATTTGCCCAAGAGCACCTGGACATAAGTGAGAACTATGTGGCCCAAATTCACAATGCTATATATGGAGGAAGAAAACATGGTGCCACGTCCCTTTTTATGGTTTATCGGGTACATCTCCATACCATTCAAAGTGGAAGTGTCTGGTATTATGGATTAGTCATATTAACTTGAGTTGTAACCACTGCAAAAAGTATAGAGTGAAGATAAATAAACAAACAAATGGCATGAGCACTCCAGCCCCTTCAATCACCCGATCATGAGAATAGTGGAAGAGAGATCACCACCGATCTGATATTGGCAGCCTAACCTTAAAAATAATCCATCAATTATGTAATCCAACAAAACCCCTGCAACCTTTTCACTGCTAATGATGGGCAAGAACGGGCAAGAATGTATCATTCTAAAGCCCAGAATTTTAGTTTTAAATAGTACTAGGCTCATTATCCTTGGTAAATTAATGGCCATAAACATACATTTTAATGCATTTTTTAATAAATGTTACATTTTGATGCAGAATGACAAAGTGCCAATGAGTGTAACCTTGCCATGTGTCTACTTTCAGAAAATATATGGGTAACGGGTATGATTTTTTTTTTTTTTTTACATTTTTGATTTCTGGTTTTATTTGAGTCAAATATGAATATGTTTCAAATGTGAAAATATTCTGCTAGTTAGAGGGTTAATGAAATTAGACTGTATAACATTTGACCCTATGTTTCCTTTTCTAGCATTCCTACTAGTGGCAAATAATGGGTATTACAAGCGGTCTGGGATACATGCTAAGCGTGGCCCATTCTTGGTCTTGCTCTTTTCAGAAAATGAAAATATTAAGATGCCCTTTTCACTTACAATTATTTTATAATAAGCCACTTATATGAATTAAGATTTTGTTCCAAATTAGGTCTCTATGTTAGTGGTTGATTCTATGTTAATGGATGGTTGAGGAACTCTGCACTATCTAAGCTGACCTCTTCTGACACATGCAAGCTTTTTATTTCAAATATGTGTAGTAAATCATATACATTACATCTCTCTTCTTTCTTGAGTGACAGTAACACTCACCTTCAGAGTGGACTGGAAGAAGCGGCTTTGCACATTTTTAATAAAGGCACTAAATAGGCTGAGTTAGTAAGGATCTTAAATGGGGTAAGTTACATTGTATTAGGAGGTAACTCAGCACTTTATCAGCAGCTGTAGGAGCTGCTAGCCACCAAGTTAGAATCATACGGGGAGGTTAAAAGTTCTGTGCATATAGAAAATTAGGTAACCATCCATGACCGGCAAAGAGAACTGGCAGTGTATGCTTAGGTCTTTTCACTGCTAGTAACTTTGTCAGTAAAAGAAAGAATTAAGTCCCACTTAGCCAGATATAAATGTATATACTATCAGCATATACATTAATCAGGTGAATAAAGGTCACTAACAAATCCTATCAAAATCCAGCAAAAAGATATAACAACACTAAGTGGAAAGGCACTTAAAGGAGTTTTCCAGTCTAGAAATATACACCCTATTAGAAAATTCCGAGTTAAAGGAGAATGGTCCTAAGTTCAGGAACCACATCTTTTGGTTCTTGAGGACCTAACTTTTCCTGCTTCATAAAGACAGCCCAATGTTTTGAATTTGCACTAAATATGCATAAATTCTCCTATGGTGGCACTGAAGGGATAAGGAACATTTACTGCCAGAGTTTCACACAAATTACATTGAATTGAAGGGTTGCCCAAATGGGGTACAATTTGTGTTTAGCTTATTGTCAATGGACTCTTTCATCAAGTAGGGATTGTCTAAAGCCAAGAACTATAAGGTGACCAATCTGGATAAATAAAAACTTAATAAATTTAGAATAAGATAGGTGGCTAAGTGGGACTGTATAGAGGCTGATAGAGGTGGAATCAGACATGCCGTAACTTAGTGTATCAGTATAGTATATAGAAATAAACCTGCAAGCTGTTTAGTGATTACCGATAAGGCTCAGTTTTTGTCTTTCTTAAATCCTTTTCCTTTTTGGTCAAAGGCACCCGCTTCCATAGCATACTCCAATCCCATGCTCCTCTAGCATACCCATCTTCATCACCTCCCCCTTGTGGTATTAAATGATAAGTATTTCCATCTATGACATCTATCAGTGGTACAGTGCATGCGGTTCTGCGGAGTGGTGGTGATGCAGGATGAGGGATTTGACACGAAGGACAAACATATGAACAGAGAAAGAAATGGTGGAGAAACAAAAAAAAATATTTAGACAAACATGGACATAAATGATAAAATCACATTCTTTACCAATAAGGTTCAGTTCTATGCTTTCGTTTGGCCTTTTCTCTGTCACTTAATGGAATTCGTTTCCATAACATGCTCCAGTCCCAGGCCCCTCGGGCAAAACCATCGCTATCCCCACCTTGCTGTGGCTCAATGGTATAAACATTACCATCAATGTAATCTATTAGCGGAACAGTACAAGCGGTTCTGCCAGGATTCCAGGAGGCAAAGTGAATTCACAAGAAAAGACAAGCAAAATTAGAAATATACAATTAAGGAAGTAATAGCATTAGACAAAAGCAAATACTATGATGAAACACAAGTATCAAATATTCTAAAAACATAAATATTGTGTAGGTCGCATGTTAAATACAAATGCGGGCATGTTATCAAACATCCCGAGATCTGGAAAAAATACTGAGAAAGACCGTTACAGTTTTATAGATAACTGTTTAGGGAAAACAAAACAAAAATTGTAATTGCTGTAGTAGTTTAATAGGGCATTGTGCCTAGCAGTCCAATCATATGTATTTAATATGTTCATCTTCTTTCCGTTAAGACACATTTTTATTCTACATAAAAAGTGGCAAACTTTGATGCAGATTATTACTGCAAAATAAGTCATGAAATATATCTGCACAGTTCAGAGTTGCATTCACAATAATATTGGTTACTATGGGTGACAGCCAATAGGCTTAAAGGGGTTGTCTCGCTACAATGATTGGGTTTTAATTAAAAGATCTTTAAAAAACATGCAGCTTTGCAATATATGTCCATTACAAATGTCCTACTGATTTTGAGTTATCCCTGGTAGTAGGAGTGCATCAGCTTCTCAAATCCCTATAGCCACCGACCTGTTGATTTTTATCTCACTGGCTGTCAGTGCTGGTGACTCATCAGCTTCTCAATACAGGTCAGAGCACAGAGCCCCTCCCGCACAGAATGCTTCTGTAGGGAAGGGAGGGGGAGGGCTCTGTCTGTGTAGCTGTGCTGCCTGGATTAACCCTGTGTGTGCCTGCTACATCCACAGATTGAGGAGAGCAGAGGTGAGGCTGATCTGTGGTCAGTAGCATGTGACAGCAGTGAAGTGTGTTACTATAATCATGATGTGTCTGTGGATCTTTGACTATACTAATAGAACAGATCAGGGGGGCATGTGAACGGTTCATATCCCTCCCTGCTCTGCTGTATTAGTGACACATTGTGATTATAGTAACACACTTCACAGCTGCCCTGTGTCTGTTCTGACAGGGTTTGTTTGTTGTTGCTTGAGATGTCCATGGAGATTTGTATGCTAAGCAGGGGGTATAGGAACTTTTACATCCCGCCCTGCTCTGCTATTAGCATACACAGCTTCACAGACCTCTCCACATGCATAGATCAGCCCTCTCCTGTCTCCTTACTCTGTGGAGAGGAGCAGCAAGAGCTCAGCCACAGCAGCACAGTGCAGCTGATCCAGCAGTGAGCAGCAGATCTAGGCAGGCACACACAGGGTTAACTCTGGCAGCAAACCCGCTCCCCCTCCCCCTGCTGTATAGAAGTTACTGCAGTCTGAGGAGAAGAGCTGTCTATGTGCTGAGGGGAGGGGGGAAGGGGGAGGAGAAGAGGCAGACAAGAAGCACGCCCCTGAATTCAAAAATCCTATGCTGCCAAACACACTGAGGTAGGCTGAAAGCCTGTAGTGAGACAACTCCTTTAACTGGACTCCTAGAATTTAGAATAGTTAAAGGGTTTTTCTCACTACAAAGATTAGCTTTCACCATAAAGTGACTGTTAAAGACATTTTCTAAATACATTGCTCAATAGATTTTATTTTATTCATGAAAAAAGAGCGTTTTTATGTCTGAAGTGCACACAGGTTTCTATGGTAACCTGTATACCACAAGGACATCTGTTATCTGATTAGCTGAGAGTAGGGAGTGACTTCCCTCCAGGGACTGACTTATAGGGACTGAGCTCTGAGTGAACTAAGAGCAAGATTAGCTGCAGTAAACAAAAGGTACAAGTGCTGTGAGCACTGAGAAGCATCGCTTTATTTGTAATTGCTCTGTCAGAGTAAGTTAATATATGCTAATCACTGCTGTAGACCCACTCACAGCCTGAGGAGACAGAGTGAGTGCAGAACTGCCTGAGAGTCAGTGAATCAGCATGCTGAGAAAACCTCTTTAATTTGTCTGTATAAGGTTGATGCGTGGAAGAAAATTTACCTGAAATGGAGGGGTGGGAGAGGTTGGGGGAAGGTATGCTCACCTACCTATTCTTTGCTCCTGCAGCTCCAGAGTTCTCGTGGTCCTGCTCCTCTTCACCTCTGAGTTCTTGCCCTTATACACAAAAAAGCGCAAGTCAGGACAAGAATCCAGAAATGAAGTGGAATGGGTAGCAGGGAACACCAGAGCGGCAGTGATGGTAGAAGATCGGGAGAGGGAAGTATAACTTTTTTTTATTTATTCCCGCCCTTGGCTCTATTTCAGATGAATTTTCCTCCACTGGACAACCCCTTTAAAGAAACCTAGATTTTCACTTCCACACTACAGGAATTAGGAATATGCTCTGGACTAAAATATAGCCTGTAACTTTGGATCAGTACATGAAAAGTAATGCAACACTGTTCAAAGGTGGGCATACGCTTTAACATATATGAATTATTTGCAGAGAATTACAATACATGGCTAAAAATAACCCTTCCTACTTTTTAAAATACTCTGAGGGCCTGTTCACATCACATTTTATGTTTATTATTAGGACATACGCTGGCAAAGCACCTGATATATGCACTTAATATGTATGTAGCCTTCCCATGCTTTCAGCATGTCAGTCTGTCCTACAAAGCACTAAAAAAAATTATGGAATATAATTTTTTAATAGTTTTTATGAAATATTAGTTAAAAAGATGCTATAACAATCTCATTCAGCCGACAGCTATTCCCCCAGACTCCTCCATGCACGAGCACGCTCAGTTCACCCAAGCGTGAATGCATTTTGAATGACAGAAGAGAAAGCCATTTCTGACTGCTTTTCTTTACACACAACAAAACGATCTAAAGTTGAAAAATAACATGTCCCATCCTTTTTCCCCCCAATATCACCAGTCAAGGGAGTATCGGGAGGCCCCATACACATTAGATAACTGGTGGTTTCAGCAACTTTCTCTAATGTTTATGGGGGCATTAACCATGGCATCAATCATTCACAGGATAATAACAATAATCCATTTAATGAATAGATCTAGAAAAGCTATTGCAAAGGTCATGCCAATGTTTGGACAGAAACACACTGTATGACCATGGTCTGGCCAATAACTTTGCCCTATATACCAGGCCTAAAATGCACAAGATGCCGGCAGACTCATTTGGCCACTAGCGTTTGCAGAAGATGGGCTTATCTGTCATGCTGCAGCGCCGCGGTCTATTCCTACTCTCAGGCATCTATCACTGCCTCTTGGAGCTTTTCCTGATCTATTAACTACATTAAAAAAAAAACTGTGATGTGAACAGTTCAGTTGGTTGAAACTATGATTTAAAAGAGAAAACACAGTAGTTTGACAGTAAATGGCTTCACCCAACCACGAGTGGAAAATAAGTTTTTGTGTTATCATTCATATTCTCTGAAAAAAGACCAAGAAAGCAAACATTCTGCCGGGGTATGTAAACTTTTGAGCACAAATGTACATAATTGGTGGACGTTCATAAATTGTGCTATTTTTATGTGTAGAAGGCAAGTAGATTCTAAAAAGGAATCCTTCAATGTTACATGGTTCCTCGCAGCAGAAAATCAGTGCAGAAAATAAACTTATTTTCAGTAGACGGTCTTTCATTTATTCAAATGTTACAACCGTGCTGGGAAATTAACTTCTATACAAACCTCAGCAATAAATGCCCATTCAATAATAAATGGAAAAATGCAAACGTAATGAGCAACATCCATGAAAGTAGAACATTTTCAAGAAATCTACATCCCACAATGTAACAGCAACTAAACGTTACTTGCAAAAACCAAAAGTGACTTTTGATCTGGTTTTGATTTCAATCTTTTCTCGGTCAATGTGATGTAAAAGTACCATCAAAAAGCTTTCTTTATGTCAGACGGCCACAGTTTAGCACTAGATCTATTTTCATAGATTATCTTAGAGCAATATCGCCAGTTGTAGCTGCACAGCAGATACTACAGGCCAAGAAAGAGTCATGTATAAAAACCGGCACAGACGAAAAAATGGAGAAGCCCACAGCAACCAATAGGATCACCAGGGGAAGATTAATCAAAAAACTGTCCTAGTTGCCCATACCAACCAATCACAGCTCAGCCTACATTTTTAAAATGCTCTAGAATTCTAAAAAATGCAGCAATTTGTTGCTAGGGCCAACAAAACAAGCCATTTCTTTGAGAGTTGTGACAAATCTACCTATGTTACCAAAACTCTAAATATATTACTGGCAATAAATAAAGGGGTGTTCCAACCATGGAATTTGATAGCTTATCGTTACGTTATGCCATCAAAGTCTGATAGGTCGGGGTCCCACTTCTGTGCCCTGCACCTGTCTCGAGCATGGGCCCCCAGAAGTCACAGCTCAGAATGGAAAGCTGATCAGGCTTGCACACGACTCTCCATTTTGTTCTATGGGAGTTCCAAGTAGAGTAGTAGTAGTTCCAACATGGCTCCATTCTGATCTATAACTTTTAGGGATTGAGGTAGTTGGAGAGTCCCAGAAGTGGGACCCACACTTCTCAAACTATCCTACCAATATGACATCAAAGTCTATGGTGGGAACACCCCTTTAAACTTTTTTTTTCGCACTCATTTCTAAAAAGGAGCCCCAAAACACTAAAACCCAATCTTGCTCTCAGGTCACAGAGTCCAATTTTAATTTCTTGAACTTCTAAAAAATTACAACAGACCAGTTTTTTTTTTTGCTCAGTGTCAATACATGAGGCCTATTGAATCTAGAATGAGATACAACATTCCACATCCTTAGCCTCAATTTAAGTCTGAGACTATCTGAAGTAATGGGCAGGGTGGCCTTACATAACTGGGGTCCTTGGATGAACTGTGACCAACTTACACATATGAATGAGTTCACACATCAATACACTGGTGGGATTTCATAAAAATGAAACTCAGATGGATGCTGTCATGTAGCCGCTACGACCCCATAGAACTCAATAGAGAAAACAGAGTCTAAATTGGACAATGTTGCCTTTCTTGCCAAACACACATGCCTTCCGTAAGGAAAACATAACACATAAAAAGTGTACATTGCCAGGAAATAGAGCAAACGCAGCTGAAATATGTATCTGTGTATTTTATACTTTAAACACAAGACCATTCAGCTAAAAGCCATCTTTCCAAACCCCAGCACAGACATGTACGCTTGGCGAGACGCACGTGTTTATCTCATTGGGAAAGGGAGAATGAGCCACTGATAGACATTTCTGATCTACCAGGGAAACAGAAAGTCGGACATCGTGCCTAATCATTCTTTTTCCCAACTATTGCTGTCCTGAGACGGTCAAGCAGGTTGGTCTGAACTGAGTGTGTCTGACCACAAAATTATCCCTGCTTGTACACAGCAGATTGACAGAAACCTGCTGTACAGAATTCCTTGTGTGAACCAAATCACTGTACAGCAGTTGTCATACTACAGCAGCATGTGCTGTGCATTAAGTGTCAGCCCTGTGATGCAAGCCTTGTAACTATTAGGCAAACTTTGTACAAAGATTTAGTTCCTCAAGTCTGTAACATTTGGAAGTTCTATATGCTGCCCATTATCTACAATAAACAAGTTATGTTAAAAAACATAGTATACTTTACCTGTCTTTGGCTATAGGGGCTATTAAAGGTGCATACCAATTAATTCCCACTTCACAATGTGCATCTAGATATATTAAAACCTAAAAGAGATCAATATTACATTATAGATAGGGAAACTGAATGCACTGCTAGAAAATAGAAAATATTAGATGACAAGCTTGTCGTCCAGAAAATGTTAAACAATCTTCTCGGTTCTGCAACCACTGCACACGGACAGGAAGTTAGACAGACCAGAAAGTAGTTTACATGGAGAGACTTTAGAAAAATGTATAATATATACATACAATTTCTCATCAATATTATTGGGGGACATAGCACCTTGTGTATAGGCCCTCGCCCTAGGAGGCTGACACTAGACGGAAACCAAAAGTGTTGGCTCCTGCTGGACAGACTATATCCCTCCTACTGACACTAGGCTACTCCGCTTTAGCCTAGTGCCCGTAGGAGAAACGCTGCTCTGCAGGCCTGCTGCATTAATTATTTTAGTTTTATTTCTTTATTTTCCCTTTCAGGAGGTGATGGAATTTTTCCTCACCTGTTAGGAGGGTTGTCATTGTGATCCCCTCTGAGGGAGTCAGGAAACCAGACAGCCGCTGTCTGTTTCTTCTTATGCGCCAGTCACCTGTCTCCACTTACCACCTCCTCAGTTTCCTTTTGAATTCCGGAAACTCCACTCTGGATGGTGCATGGTACAGAGAGAATGATTGCATGTATGCCTGAAGATGTCGGACAGGTAAATACCCCATCTGAGGCAGTTTGGTGATTTTTCACAGCCATTGCTGCACACTACTCCCTTGCACTTTCTGTGTGGTCCTCAGGAAGTAGTGGTGGCCAAACACTTTATTTCCATTGCGGGAGTTTTCCTTCCCCTACCTCTTCCAGGCAAACCCCGGGCCTTCCAATGCTGTTTTTAGCGCCGGAGCTGCAACCTAAGCTCAGGCCACATTTTCAAATTTCATGCCTGGTTTTTCCGGGGCGTAGGATGCACCTCCTCCCGCCCCTGTAACGCCCTCTGAGCCCGTCTTTTACCTCCTTCCACCTCTAGCAGCCCAGGTTTTTTTTTCTTTGGATGGAGTTTGGACACCATCTTGCCGGAGTTTCACTTCTGGTGCATCTCCTGTGTCTCTCCTGAGGATACAGCACCCTTGGTGTGATAAGCTGACCCTCTGGGCCATTTGTCCCCTGCCCTGCACCCTCTGATACCATGTCCCTTTCAAAGAATGATGCACCAAGGCCATCCGCCTCCAAAGCGGTGGCAACTTATTTCACCTGTGCCCGCTGTCCTGGTTAGTTTACTTGCGGTCAGTCTAGCTCACTCGGCGCCCTTTGCATTGCTCCTCAGTGGGCCGTTGTGGAGCCCAACCTCTCCTGTCAGGAGTTGGCAACCCCGGAATGGGCTAGGTCCCTGTTACTAGAGATGGGTGACCTTCCAGGCTATCCCAGGTTATGGTCTTGGCCACAGAGTATCTGTCGTCTCTGCTTGTTGCCCAGCCTAGCACCTCCCAATGCTCTGCGCTTGATACATCTCCAGGGATGGTTCACATAAGAGGACTAGAGTTCTCTCATCCTCTGTGCTTGATCTCTCTTTGAACAGATTGTTGGCGGATGTAGAGGCCCCACTCCTGGATATGGCATCTTCTAGAGACTCCTCTGACTCCGAGCCAGACAGGGATAATGGAATGGCAGCTGTGGTTCATACCCTTATACAGGCTGTCGGAGATGATGATGTCTCCCCTTTTAAGGAGGAGGTTTTCTTTAAGCATAGCAGATGGCAGGGTTTGGTGTTATCTACTCGCATTGAGTTCGAGGAACTCGTTTTCAAAGAGTGGAAACATCCTGACAGGTGTTTGCCTTCGGTCAGGCAGCTTCATTCCCTTTTTTCTGAATAAAAGAGCTGTTATTTATTTGTTGTAAGCCGGCATGAGGCAACCAGGATATAGACTTGTGGTACTGGAAATCATTCCCCACATAGAAGACGATTGTATGGGTGATCAGTACTTTTTGCCTACTGGTGTGAACTGGCACTTAAATGTGTAGTGCCTTACTAAGCAGTTGCCCCCCTTGCAAGCTAAGAGCACCACCATTCCTATTGCAGATGTGGCGGTGCTCAAAGATTATGCTAATAAGCGGATTGAGGATTGTGCAATTCTGTTTTTGAAGTCTCTGGGGCAGCCTGCCTTTGCTTCTTCCTGTGCTAGCAAGGCTGGCACAGTCTGGGCCAAACAGCTTCAACAGGGACTTGCATCTGGCGATTCAACAGGAATCCTGCCTGTATGCCTATAATTTTCTTTGTAAGGCGTATCTTGAATCTGCACGCTTGGCTGTCAGAGCATCGGCTAATTCGGTGGCCATCCAGGGCAACCACACTAATCCCCATTGCAGGTGGAATAATGTGATGTGACTTTGGTCAACCACACTAACAGGTGGCATAAGTCTGTGATTTGTTTTGGTGGTGTATCTAACACTGCTACGCAGCCAGGCACATTTCCAATCTTTTGAAAGCGTCTGTATGAGGTAATCTCAGAGGTAATTGGTGGCTGCAGTTTCTCCTTCAGAATCACCCAGCGGGGCAGCTGTCATGTGAGACGGTAGGACTGTGTTTTTCAGGGTCTGAAAGGCCATCCGCTAAGTGGCACTTTCCTAGCAATTTCACCCCCAAGCACCATTTCCCCCCACCAAGCTTTCTTTGCCCTGAGGAGTTTTTTCCCCCAACTATAGGTCTCTCTCTGGTGGGGCACCTCCTCCAGTTCCAGGGGGTCTGGCAGGTCTGGCCATCATCGCCTGGGTTCAAGAGGTCGTCCCACCAGGATACAGGATTAACTCGTGTTCTTTCCCACACCTCCATGTTTTTTTTGCGTTCCACCCCGCCTGCCTCTCCCAGCCTTTTGTCTAGGCAATCTATGCCCTTTTTCTACACGGCGCAATTATGCCTTTCCCCAACGCATGCACTGCTGTCAATTTTTTCTTTACAATGTTTACCAACCCTCTGGAACTACTTTTGGACATCTCAAAGTGCTGTGTCCCCCAATGACATTGATGATAAATTCAGATTTTTGTTCCTTTTCTCGTTTGATTCATTGGGGGACACAGATCCCTCCCTCTTTTTGTCCTGTTTGATTCGGACTCTCATGCGTACATACTCTCCTTGGTTTCGGACAATGGTTTTTGCTTTCTGCTACTGCTTTTTTAACATCTCAGTAGCATGGCATCAGTAGGAGGGATATAGCCAACACTTTTAGTTTCTGCCTAGTGTCACCTTCTAGGACCTAAACCTAACGTGCTATGTAAACCAATAAATCAGATGAGTACAGGATTTCACGGTAAGCACAAAAATCCAAATTTTCTAAAGTCTTCTCTCTCTCTCTCTCTCTCTCTCCTTTATATATTATATATATATATATATATATATATATATATATATATATATATATATATATATTATATATATATATATATACACACATATATTATACACATAAAACATAATAGAAAAAACATTAATTTTTCTAACAAACTACATATAAAAATATTAGTGACAATCAACATATAAAAAAAAACATTTTGATGGAAGTGTGCCTTTAATTTCAGTTACAAATCTTTTATTAATGACATTTTTAAATGTGGTACATTAGGCCAGCTCTAGTATATTCCCATGTTCACCAATGTTTGCACCCATACTAACACCATGGGCGACATGTATAGTCGGGAGTTGCGCCTGTTTTCTGGCGAAAACTACGCTTCACCAATCCGAATCCCCTGTCGGGCGCAGTGATGCGGTGTTAGGCGCAACCTTCGCCACTTTCGGATGCGCCTAACATGAAGGGGGGTGCAATGGGCGCGGTGTGGGCGTTCTGGGGCGGAACGCACCACATTCGAATCCTCCGAGGCATGCATGATCGCGGGTCGGCAAAGTGCGGCGCATTGCAGCACTCGACAGCTCCGACAGGCAGACCTAGTTGAAGCTGGTCTAAATGAGCCGGAGGCGGCAAAGTGAAGTGAGAACGTAATGGAATGGGGCAAAATGTGCTCTCGGTCGACTGTTACAACAGTACACTAATAAAAATGAGTTGTCTTGAAAAATTTTTCATTAATAAAGATAAATATCAAAGTTGTCTAAAAACGATTAAATGTATTGAAAAAGTTGATCATTTAAAATTAGAGGAAAAATATATAATAATAATAATAATCTTTATTTATATAGCGCCAACATATTCCGCAGCACTTTACAAGATCGCAAAAGAAATAAATCTCAGCTCCGTGAGGCATGGAGTAAGATTACAAAAATCGTTTTTATTAGGTGTAAGACATTCTCTGTAAAAGAGCTCAAACCTTCTAAAAACATACATAAATAAAATCCCTAACAACGCGTTTGTCGCCGAGACCGGCGCTAAGTCAGGAATTGGGCTATTGGAAATTGCCGGGAAATACAGTAATTCAAATTCTGTAAGCGCTTCTCATTGGTCGGCATAAACCAACCAATCAGAATAGGAGCGACAGTGAACCATTATAACCTATGGAGAAGTATTGACCAATCACATGAAAAGGCGGGACAGTTCAAAATACAGTAAAAAAGGCAGAAAAGAGCTGATTGGTTGAACTAGCGGGGGCTTGGCTATCTCGGCCAATCAGAGCGCGAGCTACTTTGTCCTATTGTAGTCTATGGAGAGATGGGGGCACTGAAATCTCAGCTCCGTGCAGCATGGAGTATTAGTAAATAAATCGTTTTTATTAAGTGTAAACCATTCTCTGTAAAAGAGCTGAAACCTTCTATAAACATACATCACTCAAATCCCTAACAACGCGTTTGTCGCCGTCACCGGCGCAACATCAGGAATTGCGATATAGAAAATTGCCGGGAAATACAATTTTAATTTAATTTTAAATGATCCACTTTTTCAATACATTTAATTGCTTTTAGACAGCTTGGATTTTTCTCTTTATTCATTCATTCATTTGAAAGACAACTCTTTTTGCTATTCACTAACATGTTTAATGATTTCTCGCTGTTTTCCAGCCTGTCTCGAATCGGAATAGATGTTAGGCGCATTCCTTCTGCGCCTAAGTTCCGCAATGCGCCTCACACACTGGCGGGGCGCAGGGGACTTTACACGGCATGTATGAGCGCACCTCGGGCGCCGATATACATGAGGCGCAGCTTTCACGTTCGAGCGCTCCGACGCGCCGAGAATCATAAATGTCGCCCCATGTGTTTAAAGAAAAAAAAGTACCCTCAAGCTCTGACGCTGAGCTCTTTCCTGCTAAGAAGTGTTCTTCACAATCGATAGTCACTCTGGTGATGGTCATGAACAGACGTTTACACAGTTCTCAGGTACCATGGCTGAAGACATGGTAGTATGTTTATATTCCTGTGTGCATTAATGCAGCTCTCAGGTACTATGATCGAAGACATGGGGGTGTGTGTTTATATTGCTGTGTGCATTAATGCAGCTCTCAGGTACTATGATCGAAGACATGGGGGTGTGTGTTTATATTGCTGTGTGCATTAATTCAGCTCTCAGGTACTATGAGCGAAGAAATGGTGGGGTGTGTTTATATTGCTGTGTGCATTAATGCAGCTCTCAGGTACTATGATCGAAGACATGGGGGGGTGTGTTTATATTGCTTTGTGCACTCTTAGATGACATTGTGACCATCTATACCAGAAAATAACATATTCCTACTTACTTGTCCGAGTTTAGCTTTTTGGGCTCCAATGCTTCTGGCTTGTATAAGCCCCTCTCTACGCTCATTTCGAAAGATCTTTACCAGCCCATTCCATTGCTTGACATAATCCTCCAGCCTTCCCTTTAAGTGTTCTAGAAGAAATAGATGAGCAGATCTTAGTGAGAACACTCTTTCTATGCTGTAGTGCTCCAAAACCTGAAGTTATTTCTGTTGATAGAACAGTCACAGACCTGTTCCGGGGATCATGAAAGACACAGTAAATGCTTGATTTTATTTTATTAGTGATTCTATTTACACCATTGATAAAATAATGGATCAAATGACTTATTCCTGGGAGCAATGAGAATTTACATAATCTTCACAGGATGGTTTATAGCAGTTGACAACTGTATTAATTTCATAAGCGATATGCCATGTGTGCTTGACTGAAATGTGAATGGCTGGATAGATAATGGCTCTGTACACCTTTGTAATCAACATATCTAATATTCCAAAATGAAGCTATTTGCAATAGTTCCTTAATAAAAATTTCCGTTCATTTTGTTACTCCAGTACCTTTGCATGCTTCATGGTAACATTTAACAAACAAATTCTGTGTAGTGTTATCCTACAGTCTCATACTTTCTTGCATTTTTCCCCTACATTGTGCTAACATAATATGGTACTATTGATATGCATAGACTGCATTAGTAACTGTAGAAACAAAATGGTGGGAAATCTGTAAATTAACACCTTCTGCAAAGTTGCATCATTGGTCATATTAAATGCCTTGTAGGTGTGCATGGCTTTAACCTACCCCAGTGGTTGAGACTATGTTGTATGAAAGAAAAAAAGCAAATAAATATCGATAAGTTTCACAGTCCCAAAAGGCCCAACTTCTTAGAAAGAGACAGGCACAGTGTCCCAATGAGGCGTAACCAGCACCTTTGCTCATATCTGTGCTGAAAGATACATTCAGAGCTCTGGCTTCGATTTCATCAAAAAATCCTGAGAGATAGAGCAGCATGAACAGCTAATTTGACTGGGAAACCGCCTGCACCTTAATGGAAACGTGATGGACCCCATTATAGTCATGGGATACATCTGGTACTATTGCCATACAGCATATAAGGGATCCAGGACTAGCATTGTTTTTGTTGTTCTGTTCCTATGATGGAGCAGTACATTTTAAATTATAATGCTGATTTGAACATAGCCTAAGAGCAGTATTATAAGCTGCTGAAAGCAATATCAAATGGTCAATGTGACTACAATATGGAAATAGGCACTAAGAACAATGAAAAGGTAGCAAGTAATGGGTATAAAGACATGTCATAATTACAATACCATTTCCAATAATATTAAATGCCGGGAGGCACACTCAAAAACGTTTATAGGGTGCCAGGCTAGGGAGGGACCTCCAAAAACCACCAGATACAGTCTTCAGAAATAATCAGGATACCAATCAATGGTACATGCTTAATAAAAATTCTTTATTAATCAACGTCACCAAAAATGTAGAACACCAGTATAAAATAGCACCTGACTTCAAGGTCGGTGTTCAAGTAACTGCATATGTGGGACTTTAATGATACGGAAAGACAATCTACTATTATCGGAGAATCACAGAGAGCTTTTGGGCAACAGCCCTTCTTCAGGGTACTGCTCTTTGTGTACTATTATTATACTGGTGTTCTACATTTTTGGTGGCATGTGGATTAATAAAGTGTTTTCATCAAGCATAGACCACTGAACGGACAAAATTTGCCGATTTTAAAAAATAAAATCTGGTTGCTTTTATTTATGTTGTTTTACTTCAGGTCAGATCATAAAATAAGCTACTATATATGTAAACAGTAAAGCCACAGGCAAAGATTGTCTATATATTACCACAATCATATTACATATTGAAGTAAATACATTGTTCATGGACTTCCAAATCTAAAGTCAGCTAAACACCTAGGGTGACATGAATGAATGGGGCTGCACTAGATTTCTGGTGTACTTCGAGACAAAAAGAATGTATGAACAGACGCACTCCAAACTTTGGCGTGATAAGTGCCTTTGTAATGCGGCAAAGATTTGGCGGCGTCTCACCACATTCGTAGGATTAGACACATTTATGAATATGGGACGCCAAACGTAGGCGCAGAACAGCCAGACCAGGTTAAAAGTGGTCTGCCTGAGTATTGTGGAACCGCAATATACCTGTATGAACTGCAGTAGAACAGGTTCATACATTCTGGCACATTCTACACGGTCTTAAAGGGGTTGTCTCACTACAAGGATTGCTTTTTATTTTAAAGATCTTGCAAAAACAAGTCACTTTGCAATATGTGTCCATTAACAGTGTCCTACCTATTCCTAGATATCCCCTCTTGTATGGGCTGCATCACCTCCTCAGGTCACTATAGCTACAGACCTGTTTGATCTCTCATGATAGGCTGCCAGCACTGGTTGCTATAGCTACAGACCTGGCTTCTACTGCAGCCTAGTGGAATCCAATAAACACGCCCCTTAATTCAAAGTGAAACCAGAAAACAGGACTGAGTTAAGATGAATCAATGTAGTGAGACAACCCCTTTAAAGCCTGTCAACGCCATTCATACATGTCGCCCCTAATGCTCTGTTCCCATCAGCTTCAGATCTGTCAGGTTTCAGTTGTTTTTTGATGGCAAGAATTGTGCATAATGAAGCCAAGATGCAAAAGCTATAAAAGACATACAAAAAAAGCAAACTCCTTATGCTGGGAGAGACCTCGCATAAAGCTGTAGACCAATATGGTGGAGCTCATGGTGTGACCAAAGTCTATTGAACGACACACCAAAACCACCCAAGCTTTGATGTCTCTAGACTAAAGGAGTGGGCACCTTTTAGAGTCAGTGTTGTCTTTTTTGTGAATAAAAATACTGAACCTTGGGTTAGTGCCAGGTTGAGAACCTTTTTTTAGCCCACTGCTATCAATCCCATGAATAAAAAGAACTAAAGCTGAGGTTCAGTGTGGATTATAAAAGTGTCTGTTACATCATTAATAAGCATGTTCCTCTTCTCTCATTGGATCCATCATATAATAAAGTTTTTGAGTCAGGTTTCAGGTGTATAGCCAGGAAAGCGACTACTATAGAGCTAACATCTTCCAGTTTATTCCTTATTAACTTCTGTTATAATTACACATGGTTACGACATAAATGTACCTTCATTAACTGCAACTCTAAAAATGTTGTTTATCAGAGATCTTTCACATTTTGTTCTCTGCAGTATGTAGGATATACAGCTCAAAACTTGAAAAAACATATTGGGGAACCCCTTTCTGATCTACCTCATGCTGCATCTAGGAGTGTCTCTGTCACATCTTTCCATTTCCGGTTCGCTCTGGTGAGGTTTCCAGCTTTAAAGCACAAGGCATTGAAAGAGTTAATGCTCTGGTCCGTGGGGGTGATATTAAGAGGAAACTCCTTAATCGTGAGGCGCACTAGATTTTTATTTTTGGTATGCGTTTTCCAAAGGACATAACTAAACAATCGGATTTTTCAATATTAATGTTTTTTCTGTATTGTGATTTTTTTGCTGTTGTATTTTTTGCCTTTAGAGATCTGTTTTTCAGTTCGTATACATATTTTAATGACATTCACGTGTATTTATCATGCAATTTAAACCTGTTGATGTATCACTCTAAGCCTATGACTAAGGGCTGACTCTCGGCCTAAAAATGAGTAACAGCGTTTTCTTTCTCCTGTTGTCTGTTTTTTACTAGTTCATGATTCGTTTTTAGCTTATGGGAAGCTGGAAACTTGCGTTTTTTCTCCTGGTGAAAAAATATAACTAACTTGTCTATCTGTCACTACTTAACCTTTAATAGCAGCCAATTTTAAAAACTCACAATCCAACTTTGCCATCCCGTCTTCCCCATGACTTTTTTGCTGTACCATTGGCTACTTCAGGAGTATTATTATTATTATTATTATTAACATTTATTTTAAAGCGCCATTGATTCCTTGGCGCTGTACATTTGAGGGGGGTCACATACATGATATGTCAAGTGAGTACAATAATGACAATGAATGACGTATAACTGGTACAGAGGGAGAGAGGACCCTGCCCGCGAAAGGGTCTACAATCTACAAGGAGGAGGGAAGAGACAGGAGGAGAGGGGCAGACTTGTTTGTGGGGTAGTACAGTGGCAGCAGGGTTATTGTAGGTTATAGGCAATCCTGAAAAAATGGGTTTTCAGGTTGCTTTTGAAGCTGGTGAGAGTGGCAGAGAGTCTGATGTGTTGGGGCAGTGCATTCCAGAGTGTGGGGGAAGCGTGAGAGAAGTCTTGGAGACGGTTATGTGAGGAGCTGATAAGAGGAGAACAGAGAAGAAGGTCCTGTGAGGAGCGGAGATTGCGTGAGGGAAGATATCTGGAGATTTGGGTAGAGATGTATGGAGGGGAGAGGTTATGGACAGCCTTGTAGATCAGGGTTAGCAACTTGAAATGAATTCGCTGAGCTATTGGTAGCCAGTGAAGGGATTGACAGAGATGAGAGGCAGAAGAGTAGCGAGGAGAGAGGTGGATAAGAGGGGCAGCAGAGTTGAGAATGGTTTGAAGGGGAGCAAGAGTGCTAGATGGGAGGCCACAGAGAAGGATGTTGCAGTAGTCAAGGCGGGAGATGACAAGGGCATGGACCAGCATTTTAGTGGTGTCGAAGTTGAGGAACGAACGGATGCGAGAGATATTTTTCAGGTGGAAGCGCCAGGCAGAGGTGAGGGTTTGGATGTGTGGTTTGAAGGACAGAGCGGAGTCGAGGATTACCCCAAGGCAGCGGACTTGCGGAACAGGTGAGAGTGTACAGAGCCCATTTGACAGAGGATAGAGAGATCAGTGGAGGATGGCAGTGGGGAACGTGGAAAGATGATGAATTTCCTGTTTTCCTCCCCATTTAGTTTTAGGATACGGGGAGAGAAAAAGAGGGAAATGGACCGAAGACAGTCCTGGGAATCCGGGAGAGAAGATAGGTGACATCTGGGCCGGAGATATAAAGCTGGTGTTGTCATCAGCATACAGGTGGTAATGAAAGCCATGTGAAGCTATGGTTGACCCAGAACCAAGGGTGTTAGATAGAAAATAGTAAAGGACCCAGGACTGACCCTGGGGAGACACCAACAGAAGGAGAGAGAGGCGGGGGAGGAGGTGAAGCGAGATTGAGAAGATGCTGAATGTCCCGATCAGAAAAAAGGTACGATGAGATCCAGAAAGAGCCAAGTACTGTGTGATGCCGAGGGAGTAAGGAAAAAAAATGGGTTGTAAGCAGGAGGGAGTGGTCATACAGTGTCAGAGGCAGAAGGACAAGTCTAGAAGAGAAGGATAGAGTACTGGCGTAAGGCTTGCAGTTGCTAGTCATTGTTTTGTCCTTGGTTAGGAGGTGGTTCGGTATGAGTGTTGGGTCGGGAAACCAGATTGTAGTGGGTCAAGAAGAGAGTTGGAGGAGAGGTGGGAGGACAGTTGTAAGGTAGACCTTGCTGCTCGAGGAGTTTGGGAGGCAAAAAGGAGCAGTGAGATGGGGCGATAGTTGGACAGAGAGAGTAGGGATCAAGGGATGTTTTTTTAGGATATGGGAGAGTGACTGGTAGCATGTTATAAAAGGAGGGAAGGGAAGAGTGTCGCCCGAGGTGAGCGATAACGTTGAAAATATGGGTGATGGGTTGGGATAAAGCAGCACTAAGGCTCTGGGATAAAGGTGTGGATGGGCAGTGGGTCAAAGGTTTACAGGTGTGAGGGTTTGATTGGACAGTAGAGAGCAAAAGATTTAAACATTGGAAGAAGTGAGAAAACCAAGTTAAGGAAGAAGAGCATTGTGGTAGATATAAGGAATGCTCTGAAGGGCCTTGGGGGCTGAAGCTTTCTCTGATAATGGTTGATCTTGTGGTATGGAAAGTGAATGGCAAAGTCGTCTGCTGAAATGCGAGTAATGGTGGAGGGAGGTGCTGTAGGGCGGAGGAAGGAGTTAATGGCAGGGTGGATAAAAATCAATTTTTTTGTAAAAAAAATAAAAAAAAATCGGATTTTTTTTTTTATTTAAATCCGATTTATTTCAATAAAACAACTTTTTTGGCCCTTTTTTTTTTATTTTTTTTTTGAGGAAAATAGTTTACCATCCGAAAGGTTCTTCCATCATGAGATAAAGCAATTTGTTATAACTCAGTAGAAATAAAGCTGTATATGGTTCTGTAACATTCACAATGCCATGCTCTTCCAGAGGTGTTGCTGTAGGATTAGTTGGGCAGTTTCTACTCCCTATAGTAACACAGACGCTTCAATCGCTTTACATTACTCGCCAGTTTCCTCAAACTGAATTTGACTCCGCAGAATGTCCCAGCCACTTCTTCACAGCAAAATGTACAACATGAACCGAGTTTGAAAAAAGTCCTTAATGCCTATTAGTTCTCCAACATATGAATACAGAGATCAACCCCGTCCTCAGTGCCAAGTCCAAGAAGTTGACAATATGTTTCTGATTGTTTGGAGTGGAATAGATCGCACAATACAAGAAGAAATGTGAATCTAAGTGTGAGGGAGAGGAAGGTGGGCAAGCATACAAGTAAAATGAAAGTGACACATTTGAGCACAATACTGCAGCATAGAGCCACAGACAGACAAGTCTGATCTGTTTTGTGTGTACGATCAGAGGTTATTACCTCTTATCCTTATAATGGCAAGCAGGCCGTAAAGAGACCCCAGTTTTTGGGTATCTTTTAATGCAAGCTCCATCGCCTAACGGAAAGGCAGGCATGCGTGCAAATGCAAACGATGCAACAAAGATGCAGCCTGGGTGGTCGCGAAATGAGGCAACATCACACAAGCGGAGAAGTGCGGGTGATGAAGATGGACCAAAGAAACACTTCTGAACAGCAGGATCTTCAGTTGGTAAACATTTTTATGAATCCTATTTCGTAAAGACTTGAATCTGTCTATGTGTGAGAAAAAATTATATTTCTTATTATTACTGCATGTTTACTGTCATTTGGTACAGTTCAAATGATGAATAAAAACAAATATTCCTGTTTTTGGGGTCGAAGGGCAATGATGTTTGTGACCTAAGCAGAATTGATATAAACAATAAAATTAACAGCATTAGACTTTTTTTTGTTTAGGGGAATTCATGGATTCTGGAAACGATCCACCACCAAGATCACCATCATCCTGTTCTACAGTTTTACAGATTTATCCAACCAGAGATAGTGCCTTCATAAGCAGCAGCATCAATCATCAGACACCCACAGCACATATCACCATCACCCAAGAAGGAAGAAAAATAACTTTACCCGATCCTGGAACCAACCACCATATATAGGGTTTGGTGATAAGAACTACAGATTAAACAAGAGTTGATTGATGAAAAAATTTGCCGCAGTATAATTTATGCAACAAACTGTTCTTCCGTCAGACTAGAACCTACAGTTCATTAAATATGGTTCAAGATCACTGAGAACGCAGTGATGACAGTACCACCCTGCAGAGCTGATTTCAGGGAAACTGCCTGGATCAAGTGTATGACAGAGAAATGGAGCAATGTTGCAACAGCTCTGGAGGTAAAATAGTTTAACCTAAGTAATTGATGGTGTGGATTAATGTCCACAATGATCCTGATAGTATGTGCTTGTATAACAACAGAAAAGGTAAAGTCTTCCTTGCACAAACCAAAAAACTGATACGTCAGGGAGAATGCACACACAGCAGAAACTTACAAGAAGTGCAGTAAAAGCTATAACGACATGTGAGACAAAAATTCAAATTGTCTAGTACGCATTTGGTACCACTGACAAAAGCGGCAAACGTAATCCAGATTGATAAGAGATTTAGAAAGCAGCAGGGAGGGAAAACAAAGCTGCTAAAACATATGGTTGCAGTGCTCATTGCTGCACTCTTTAGCCAAAGACTTAAGTGTATTCCAGAAATAAAGGCTAATTGTTGTTGAAATTGCTAAAATCCTTCCGTAATAAGTCATTTGCTGCAGACAGCTCTTGAAAGGATGGGTGGTACAAGCTAACGCTCACCACAAGATGATTAGATGGAAAACTCTGGGTTGGACTGTTTGAGCAGTATGTTCAAAACTGGCCTAGTTCAGATGACACACTTTTGGTGAAGAAAATAGAGATAAAATAGATGCACGGTCACGGCCGGGCCAAATCCTCAACATTGCTTAAGAGAAATGTTGAAACATATGCGAGCTTCCTGAAACCCAATCCCACTCAATCTTATAAACAAAATACAGAAAAATAAGTCTGATTTTATTGCGTGATGCTGTTGAAATTTGGAAGGAACTAGAGTGAACCACTTAAAAAACAGAACTACACATGGACATAAATTTAAAATTACAAGCAGTAAAAACCAAACGAATGGGACAAGCACCTGACTCCAGCTCATTTTTTGGCGTAATATTGTCAATATCCAATATCAGGGTCTAAACCTAAGGTGCTGAGGAAGAGGAGTTAGCATATGACAAGGGTATCGCCAGCAATCATCCATCTTTAAATGCAACTATAATAAACTTCAGAGCTAAGGGGGAACCATTACCCAAGAATATATGTTTGCTAGAAGATATTTTAAGGAAGGTCACACCGTAAACTGAGGTAAGTCACTTAGCGCTTGGATTTAGAGACAGTTCAAGTAAATGAATTTCACTTTTATAACAGCAATAAGCTTCTTCTTCTTCAGGCGTTGAAAGAATATTCTCTTCTTTGACTCAAATCATTCTAAATTGCGAGAAATCGTTGGACCCAAAAAAGCAGGAAGCTTGTTTTTCTTTTCCAGATTATGAATGAGGAACAAATAAAGAAGATGATGACGAAGAATGAACGACCAAGTGAGCTACAGAAGACAGCAGGGACGATAGTATTGTAAAAGTTTTTTCATGTGACGTTCTGGCTGACAGTCTAAGTTTCTTAAAATATATCTATATTTTGTTTAGCCAAATTAGTTAACAAAACATGGATGTTTGTTTTAAAGCAAATAACTTATGCTGTAATGTTAGTTATTGTTTTCAGTTGGAATAAATCTCTTTAAATTGTTATAAGGTCAGGATTATATTTCTCATTCCCCTAAGTACAACAGGAACAGTGGTGTCCAAATATGAATGATTAACCCATTAAACTGGGGAGAAAAAAAGTAATATAAAAAGTGAATCTAAAAATCTTCATCTACTATGCATTTAAAATACAAGGAACTAAGTTTTAGGTTAGAAACTTTTATTTAAATCACTGATTTACAATCAAGCTTTACTACTAGTGATTTTAAATTTCATGATTATAAATCAGCAGTATGGATTTAAATCATAAATCCACCCCTGGTTAAAGTTTGAATAGTTGTCTAGGGGTATGAGACCAGAAGGATAATGTAGATGGAGAAGTAATCCTGTTTGGCTAGGGAGAGTGCGATTTTAAATGTATGATGAATGATTGTTTGTATGAGGCAAAGTCGTCGGGTGGAGCGAGTTTTCTTTTCAGGCGGCGTTCTGAACAATTCCTTGAAAGCTCCGCCTCAGCTGTTTAGTGGCGTGTGTGTAGCGCCAGGGTTTGTCTGTTGAATTTGCGGGTTCTGTTGTGTGTGAGTGGAGCGACCTTAAGTCCAAGCGATGGTGGTGATTGTGTGGTTGTAGAAAATGGTGGCTGCGTCTGGGTTATTAAATGAGGATATGGTAGAAAGAGGTACCGGGGCTAAATGCCTAGGACCGCTGAAAAAGCTACTGTTATGGCGAAACATTGCAGGAGGAAGAGGGGAAAGGGGGGCTAATATGTCTTTATTATTTTTCGATAAACACACTCGGCAGTTGAACGAGCAACAACATACCCAGATACATACTTTTGTGTATATATAGGCATAAATAGGAATTTATTGGTTCAATCAGTATTTAGTACAGAGTGCCTCTAATTTACATTATATAGATAGAGAGTACTGGTTTAATAGACACAGCTACGGAGTTGTAGGTTTTTAAAACTGAAAAGAAGAGTATTTGTTCAAGCACCACAATATGTATAAGATAAAAGCCAAATTTTAAATAATCCATTTTAAAAAAGCATATTAGCAAAAGTGCGCATGCCTGACACGTTTCACGTAAAATAGCTCTTAATTGTAGTGAGAATGATGCCAAATTCAGAACGTTAAAAACATTCATTGCCGCTCATTTCCAGGAAACGTATCCCATGATTGGATATAATCTGACAAATGAAAACAGAACAACCAAAGACAAAGGATAAAGATTTGATTATTATAACACCAATTGATATGAATAGTAGTTGTATTTTGTCTTCCAGTCTAACATTCTATGAAGCCACACTGGTTCAGTACCATCTGCATTTTCTGTTATGTTACATTATGATTTTATGGGTAAAGCATTTATCATACCCTTGACGCGACTATTGTAATACCAACCAATATGTCCTATTACGATTGTAATATTCATAATAATGTTAGGCATTGTTATGAGATATTACAGCGACCTATAATATTCTGTACAGATTATTTTATTTTCATAAAATTATACCTGTCCAAGTGTCAATGCCTCTTCTGTTATATCATTATAGACATGCTTACTGTGACATTAATTTACAATCAATGCAATATTGGAATCAGTGCTAGGAAAAGTTACAGTGTCATTTATTATTCTCTCTATGTAACAATGTAACACATGGCATGGCTTTGTAATCAGTGTAGTAACCAACGTTGTGCCGCACACAACAACACTTTAGGATATTATTTATGACACACCTTTACTTAAAGGGTTATGGGAAGTTCACACAACGTATTTTGAAGAGTATTTTGGGAATTATTTTGTGCCGAAATACACCACAAAATAAACTCCAAACAATGTTCGAAATACCTCTCATGGATTCCAACATAAAATCAGTCACATCGTTTACATGACACGGATTTTACAAGCGTATTTGCGGAGAGTATTTTGAGACGATTTAAATTTTTTTAATCGCCTAGTTAATTCTTGAGGCATTTACGTGAGTTAATTCTTGAGGCATAGGAAACAACAAAGTGTGGGCTGTTTTTTGAGCCGTTTCTGCTGCAAAAATCCAGTTTGGCACAAGCTGAATCTCTGTATTCACCTAGTGTAGTCTTCACAGAAGGGGCCCCATACAGCGCACAGGGCCTGTCCCTCTATATCACTCGCCAGATCCCCTTTCCCTGTGTCTCCTCCCCCTGAGCTACACAAGGCCTATCCTGTGGAGAGATCTCTGGTTCCTGTTTCACCCCACTAGATCTTATCTTTGTGTCCCCCTCAGATCCCTTGCCCACGTGTCATGGCAGTGATATCTGTGTCTAGCTCCCAAGTGTCTGTCCAGTGAGAAACATATGCACACAGAGAGCCCTCCACCACTTCCTTGGGTCACTTATCCTCGTTGCTGTGTCGTACTGGCAATACACATCCAGAGGAGTGTTGCCGGCAGTCACTGCACTGTCCCAGCATGTGGATTGGGTTTAGAGTAGGGTTAAGGTACAATATATACATATATATGTATACATAGTGTATACATAGTGCGTACCTCCCAACTGTCCCGAATTGGGCGGGACTTACCCGATTTGAATAGGAGGTCCTCCTTCAATCAGATTTTACATAGCAAAGTCCTGCTTTCAGATACACACTGCTTCTGACTGGCCCGCCCCCACCGCTCTGCAGCAAATGGAGTGTCTACATAATAGCACTATGTGTGGCAGGTCTGAGCAGCATGGGCATCCTACTGGACACACACAAGCTAGTAGCCCAGAGCTTGTACACACTCCCCCTGCCCTTCCTGATCTTCACACACAATTGGACAGCATAGTATACTGCTCATATCCTGCTCCCTGGCTCTGTATCCATGCTGCTAGATAAAAATGCTAGTGCCTGAATGTCCAGTAGTAACAAAGCAAAGAGTCACTGTCAGCACAAATGCAGCCACACTCTCCTCACTCCCTGGCTCACACCATACTCCCAACCACCACCCCCCCTTCTCCTGACCCTCCACTCACACCCATCCCCTCTCCCTGACCCTCCACTCGACCCCCACCCCCCTCTCCCTGACCCTCCACTCGACCCCCCTCTCTCCACCCTCCTCTCCCTGACACCCCACTCAGCCCCCCTTCTCTCCTGACCCTCCCCTCCCTCTCCCTAACCCCCCACTCAGCCCCCTTCTCTCTCTGACCCTCCACTCAGTCCCCACGGGCACCCTCCCCCTCCCTGATCCAACAACTCGGAAAACTGAGTGGCACCCTCCCCCATAGCAGGTATCCACTTTCCTGGATGCCTGCCAGTGGACCCATGTCACCGGCAGCTATTTATTACCCTGATGCTGAAGTAACCTATCCAGCTGGGAAAAACCCTCCACGAGCAGTGTCCAGGAAAGCTAGGTGCCTGCTGTGGGCAGAAGGGTGCCACTCAGCTTCCCTGGTGCTGGATAGTATCATTCAGCATGTGGTAAAGCTAGGTGAAGATAACCCTCCACAGCAGGTGTCCAGAAAAGCTAGGTGCTTGCTGTGGGTTGATGGGTGCCCACTCAGCTTTCCATGGACCACTGCTGTGTGGAATGTCAACCAGCTTCCCAGCACTGAATTGGCTATTCCAGCATCCCGTAAAGCTGGGTGATGCCCGTTGTAGGGTTTGTTGTTTTTTAAAAAAGGGTTTCCCCTTTGGACTACACCGGCAAGTGCATCTATTCTATAATAAAGTGGATAACGAGGATGGTGTCGGGGAGTGTTTATTATAAATAAAGTGTTTTATTCTGTTTGTTGTGTGCTTTTTTCTTTTCTCAGTGATAAAGTGGGGGTGTCTGACTATATCACCAATACTATTTCAGGGCTTGGTGTCAGCCATTGGTGTTTTTGTCACCCCCTGATGGCAGGACAACTAACCCTGTTATCACTATTACCCCATTACCCAACGCACCAGGGTACTGGGAAGAGCTGGTAACCTTCAGGAGCGGACCCTCTAAATTGTGAGGGACCGCTTTCTGGGGCCATGATATCAGGTAGGTATTATTAGAGATGGAGAAGTAACCAGTATTGTATGGTTCTTCCGATTCGAGATAGATAATATGCTGCCACTGTCGGTTTTCCCTTTTTGGTTTAAGGAAATGTGGAGGGGACCCACTACGTCGTATTTTTTTCATGAAAGAAAATGTTTATTTAGTGAGATCTGCACATGGCAACCACTGCAATTGAAGTAGCAGGGATGTTGCCCACTCGTAAGGCTATCTCAATAAATGAATGATTTAAAAAAAATAAACAACGTGTGGGTCCACCCCCTGATTCCATAACCAGCCAGGGTAAAACCAACAGTGGCAAGCCTAATAAACTAATCATATGAAGAAGGTCCATGCGGATACTGGTCCCTTCCCATTCTGAAGAATACCATCCTGCAGCCGCCACCGAAGCAACCCTTCACATTAGAGGGACCGCTTCAGATGGTTACCCAGCTCTTCCCATATTCCTGTGCGTTGGGTATTGCGGTATAGTGACACAAGGATTAGTGATCGGCCTGGGAGTGACAAAAACAGGCCGCTGTCTGACACCAGACCAAGCGAGAGTAATAAGAGGCATCTGACAGACAAGCTCCATTACTATCACTTGGTAATAAATGGAAAAAAAATAAGCAGAAACAAGACAGTCACTTATTTAAATAAACTACCCTGACAGTCGGCCCTTGGACCATTTTATTTATAAATAGATGCTACAAAGCTGGTCCAACGTAGTCTAATGAATCCAATAGTATTATACTCCAATCCCCTGCCCCCCTGAAGGTCATGGCAGTGGGCTAATCATCGGGGTGACAGGGAATGGAGAACAGGCCAGAGCCGCACCACAATCTCCAGGGGGTTGGTCTTTGGTCTCTATCTAGGAGATTATGCTGAAAGCTGTGGCCTTTAGCTCCTCTCTCACCCCTGCGGCCTAGTGTCAACATAAAATACAACCGCACCTCACCTGACCACTATGTATTGCCCCATATCCCCCTACTACATCTATCACCATATGAGGAGTTGTACAGAGGTGGAATTGGTAGGATGGTGCGGAGAAGTTACAGATTCTAAAGGATGTTTGTTGGTAATTCGTGCAGGGGATGAGGCCGTTGAGAGAGGTGGTCATTGGCTATCTGGAAGGAAATGAGAATGGGGGAAATGACTCCAACAGAGAAGATTTCCACTTTGTGGAGTCACTTAATTTAATGTACAGTAATCACTTATATGTCTGCCGAGCCTGGTACAACTCTAATCTACCCCCCAAATGGTAACTGAATTGTGGTATAATACAGGTCTTAGGAGAGCCTTGTACAACTTGCTATCTACCCCATAAGGAGTCACTTTAATGGTGTATAAACAGTCCTGCAGAGCATGTGTACAACTGCTATCTACCCCCCATATGGTCACTGTATTTCAGAAAATATTGGTAATGTAGTGTACTGGTTTATATTCAGGATCAAACGGTGATATTATTCAGTTAACCCTATTGTTGGTGGTGATATGTGTCATATGGTCTTGTGGTATTATTCAGTCTACTATTGGTGGTGTTATGTGGTCGTGGTGGTGGCAGAATTAATCTTGATCTCTGTATAGTTGAGGTATCATTGATAATATTAGTCTTGTGTGTGGTCATGTAACAGTACGTTGATATTTGCTCTTGTATTATATGTGGTCACTGTACAACTATTAAACAGAGGTATCATCCATAGAACATGACTTACACTTTTTGTATGGATTCCGTGTATATACTGTACATTACATTAATATAAAAACAATTTACAGACCCTAGTGGCGCCGCTGTAAGTTAGTTTGCGCTGGTTTGCGTAGGGGCGGGGCATGATTTTGTTTTATGGTGGGGCATGGTTAGAGGCGTGTCCTTGGTGTGGATGTCATTTGTTAGGCATGGTTTGGAGTGCGTGACTTGATGTGATGTCATTTGGTTGGGCGTGGTTAGAGGTGTGGCTAATGTGTCCCTCTTTGCAATTTCCAAAAGTTGGGAGGTATGATAGTGATGTGTGAATATGTGTACCCCTGGCTATGCACGTCCATTACAGCGGAGTGATGCCGGCAGTCTCTGCACTGTCTCAGCATGCGGATTGCGTTTAGGGTAAGGTTAAAGTAATACATATACAGTACATGTATAAACATACATATATAATATATATAAATTTATAAAATATATATAAATATCTATATATATATATATACATACACATATATATATAATACATATATATACATAGATATTATATATATACACATAATATAAACACACCCACAAAACTACACACATAGATATACACACACACACACATAGATATACACACACACACACACACACACACATATAGATATACACACACACACACACACACACACATATACACATTTTTTCTCTGTAACTTAACCCTACTCTACATTTTCTGGACAGGGTATGGATGCTGGGACAGTGCAGAGTCTGATGGCATCACTCCGCTGCAGTAGATGTACATGGCCGGGGGAACACATATACACATATCACTATGTACTGTATACACACTATAAATACTATACATTATAGTATACAGTATATACTATATAGTATTGATAATGTGTGTGTATATATAGTGATAGGTGTATAGGTTAAACATTATAGTATATACATATAATGCCGTGCCCCGCATGAATAAAAAATATATATATATATATATATATATATATATATATATATATATATATTTAAATTTTCTCTTCAAAAAATGGCATATGAACATACTCTCTTAATTTTGCTGCGCTTTCTTTGTATCACTCTTACGACCATTATTCTAATCTAGTTCTGATATTATAGAATGAGCCTATATTAATTTCAGTGTGGTTTAGATATTTATTTTATGTATTTATTTATTTATTTATGTGGCTTAATTTTGGATGCTTTCTAATAGGCTCTTCTTGCTGTCAATCAATCTTTTACCTGTTGTCACTGATTGTTCAGTGCGGAGGCTTAGGCCGCTCCTAGGCGGCGCCCTTTCCTGGGTCTGTACCGCCCTGGGTGTGGCAGAAAACGGGTCCGGGCCCCTCCCAGGATGGTGCAGGACCTCCAGCAGCCCAGGCTTGTGTTGGGGGCGGAGCCTAAACAACATTTTCCGGCGTTCGGCGTCTTGGTGTCTGCTGCATCTCCTGAGGAGGACACAGCACCTTGGGTTGGTAAGTTGGCCTGTTCTGGGCCACCTATACCTGCCCCGCGCGCTTTGCAGCCATGTCCCTTTCCAAGGACGAGGGTTTAAAACCCTCCGCATCCAAAGCGGTGGCGACTTACTTCACCTGCGCCCGTTGCCACAAGAAATTCCCTTGCGGCCAACCCAGTGCCCTTCGTGCTGCTCCTCAGCCGACCGCTGCGGGGCCCGACCCCTCCGATCAGGAGTCTGTGGACCCAGAATGGGCCAGGGCCCTCTCACTAGCTGTGGGTGACCTGTCCCAACTGTCCCAGGTTTTGGTTTCGGCCACAGAGCGCATGCCGTCCCTGCTCACTGCCCAGCCTCGCACTTCCCAGTGTCCAGCACCCGATGCAGCCCATATGGGGAGTTTGCGTCAGAAGGTTAGAGCTCTCTGTTCCTCGCTATCACCTGAGCTCTCTCCTGATGGTCAGTGATCGGAGATAGATGCTCCATGCCGGGATACGGCTTCTTCAAGTGGGGACTCCTCTGATGCTGACTCCGCGCCAGACAGAGATGATGATGTGGCAGCAGTGGTTCAAGCCCTTATCCGGGCTGTCAGAGACTCCCTCCATGTTAAGGATGAGGATGTCTCAGCCTCCCAGGAGGAGTCTCCTTTAAGCGCAGCGGGGCGTCAGCGGGTTGGGGGGTTCCCTACACACCCTGAGTTTGAGGAGCTGATTGCCAGGGAGTGGATACACCCTGACAGGCGTGTGTTTCCTACCAGACGGCTTAATGCGTTTTGTCCTGTTCCAGAGGAAGCAGTGACAAAGTGGTCAGGGGTCCCATCTGTGGACACCCCAGTTACCCGGCTCTCAAAATCTACAGCCATCCCTGTTTCAGACGCGACGGCACAGACAGGCGTCTTGATGGATTTTGTAAGTCCGCCTCTGCGGAGGCCGGGGCAGCGCTGCGACCTGCATCTTCATGGGTCAGCAAAGCTTACAGTCATGGCCAAAAGTTTTGAGAATGACACAAATATTATATTTTCACATGATCTGTTGCCCTCTGGTTTTTATGTGTGTTTGTCAGATGTTTTTATCACATACAGAAAACAAGTGAAATCATATTATGATCAACCAAAAGCTTTTATTGACAGTTAGAATGAGTTTAATGCAGCAAGTCCAATATTTGCAGTGTTGACCCTTCTTCTTCAGACCTCTGCAATTCTCCCTGGCATGCTCTCAATCAACTTCTGGACCAAAAAACCTGACTGATAGCAGTCCATTCTTTGCATAATCAATGTTGCATTTTGTCACAATTTTTTGGTTTTGGTTTGCCCACCCGATCTTGATGATTGACCACAAGTTCTCAATGGGGTTTTAAAATCTGGGGGGTTTTTCCCGGCATGGATCCAAAATCTCTATGGGTTTTGTTCCCTGAGCCATTTAGTAATCACCTTTGTTTATGGCAAGATGCTCCATCATGCTGAAAAAAGGCATTGTTTATCACCAAACTGCTCTTTGGGCGGTTGGGAGAAGTTGCTCTTGGAAAGGGCATTCTGGTACCATTCTATATTCATGGATGTTTTTTAGGCAAGACTGTTAGAGAGCCGATTCCCTTGGCTGAGAGGCAACTCCACACATGAATTTTTTTTTGGATGCTTTAACAGTTGGCATGAGACAAGACTGGTGGTATCGCTCACCTTGTTCTTCTCTGAACAAGCTGTTTTCCAGATGTTCCAAACATTCGGAAAGGGGATTCATCAGAGAAAATTACTTTACCCCATCCCAGCAGTCCACCCTCCCGGGACCTTTGGCAGAAAATTTCCCG
>JAODAL010030741.1:0-49483 GCA_025379985.1 Phyllomedusa bahiana
GCAGGTTAATTTGAGTTAATAAAATTGTAAATTTTCGTAACTAGGTGTCTAATCAATCACTGTGTGCATAACAAATTCTAATTAGTCTAAACGATCATCACTGGGTGTTCGCATGGTCAATCCCGGGACCTTATACATTGTATTGTGTGTATAAGTAGGTACAATCCTCCGTGAGTGATGAAACAATACGTTTTAGATTCCAGTACAAGAAAAAGACTTGTTATGTATAAAAATAAACTTACATAAAAATAAGGTAAAAATAACTAATCAAAAATATGTCTCACTCGTGCGGAAACAATCCTATATGTTTCTATAAAAATATCATGTCTATGTGTGTCAGATAACTGATAAAAGTGGGCGAATAAAATTGCTCTGGTAATTACAATTTAATATACCTAGGATATGAGCTTATTTGTTTGTGTTTACTCCATCTGTATATTTTGGTTAGTTTTGCTGGCGATAGTCAACGTACTGAGGTTTTAAAATATTGTAGCGTCTTATAGTGAGAAAACAAGATTCTGAAAATGGAATTTCCCCCCGATAGAAATAAGAAGCATGATACCAATTTCTCTATGTAACTAAGTGACTAGGTACTTGTGATTCTGAATTGAGGAGAGACATATTACATGTGTATAACATATAAATGAAACAAATATTGAAGTTATTAATAATATAATAATGTTATATGCAGTTCCAGGTTGATAAAGTTATATACAATTTGAAATGGACCATTAGATCATAGAGCCATTGTTTTTAGTAAATAATCTAAGCAAAATGCGTAAGGTAAAATCCTCTGTTGCAAGGCACCAAATTGCAGCAGTCACTAACATGTTAGTTCATTGGAGTAGGGCACATGTTTTTAGTAAAGAATCTAAGCAAAATGCGTAAGTTAAGATCCTCTGGTGCAAGGCACCAAATTGCAGCAGTCACCAACATGTTACTTCATTGGAGTAGAGCACATATTTTTAGTAAAAAATCTAAGCAATATGTGTAAGTTCAGATCCTCTGGTGCAAAGCACCAAATTGCAGCAGTTACGAACATGTTGGTCTATTGGATTATAGAGCACATGTTTATAGCAAAGAATCTAAGTAATGTGGGTAAGGTAAGGTCTCTCTGTGCAAGCCACCACATTGCACCAGTTACTAGTGTGTAAGTAAGTTCCTTTATTTCAAATAGGAGCGCGCTCTCAATTACACCTGGAACGTGGTCAGGTTTGTCTTGACATGTAAGTGTATCTAAACGGACGTTTGTAATTTTTGTATTGGAATTTGATAACAAATACCGCTGGCATTTAAAATAACCTTCATGGTTATGTCAATTTTATTGTTATTTTAGTCAGAAGCAGGTGCTGATAACTCCTCAAAGGAGTTTTGATTTTCTATAAATTTTATATAAATAAAACAAATGAATACTAGAGGTTTGTAGTAAGGATAGCTTGATAGGTGTTTTCCCTCTTTTTTTTTTTCCCTTCTCCTCCCTTTCTTCTCCTCTCTTTCTTTCCCTTCCCCCTCTTTCTCCTCCAAGTAAATGTTGGAGAAGGTGCTGTTGCTAATTGGATACATCTTGTAACATGTTTACAATGAGTTGTTAGTTGATTTTTACATTTGTGATCAAAGGCTTCACTTTAAACCCGAAATGTTGGAACAAGTTTGTCCCTGTAAAATTAAAACTGATCTGGATGTTTTTTACCAATGTAAATAATTATGGGTATTTCTTTTAAAAAATGTTCCCCATGGTTTTAGATATATTAAAAAAAATTGGGATGAATATTTTATTAGCTGAATTATTATATCCCCTTCAAAATTTAAAAAGGAAAAAAAAAAACAAACAAACAACAAAAAAAAGGATAAAAAGCCAAACAAAAGCACCTTCTCCAAACAATTTAAAAAGGAAGGTTTTTTTTATCTTTTTTTTATTTTTCCCCCCAAGGAATTCGGGCCGGGCAACTCCGTAATTTTTTAAAACCCTTTTTTTGAAATTTTTTATTTTTCGTGTTTTTTTTTTTTTTTTTTTTTATCTTTTTTATACATTTTTTTATCTTTTATTAATCTATCTATCTTTTTAATTTTCTAACCTTTTTAATTTTATTAATTAACTTTATCTTTTTCCCAATTATCTTAAACTCCTCAACTATTTTTATCTTAATACCTTATTCTTTTTTTGCATTTTTTGGAAAGTACCTTTTCTTTTTAACCCTTTTTTTTCAGAATTTTTTTGTAAAGGACATTTAAAAATTATTTTTTTAAAATTTGTCTACCCAAACCCTTATGTCATTCTGCACCAATAATTTTTGGGGGGGGTTTTTAAACGCCCATTTACTAGTGGGTTTTAATTTTCAAACTTTTTTGACTCCTTTTATGGGCGCCTATCTCTTGAATTGAATTTTTATAAACCCCTTGTGGGGTTTTATATGTGGTTCCCCCAGGCCTACTAAACTACTGTTTTTCCGCCCCTTTATATTATGGTATAAAGTGGGAATTAGCCTTTATGTTTAGTCATAAAAATCAGGCAATTTTAGCGGCCCCCTGCTCCCTTTTTGGGGTACCGCCCGTGGGTTTGGGTAAATTTACCCTGCCGGGGGCGATGGTCAAACGCACATTAGATTTAATGGGCAATCCAAGTATTGAGTAATAAAGGGTAATCTTTAAAAAGCTCTTGCGGGCGGGCCTGCGCAGGGACTTTTTCCGCGTGAAAAGGGTCCCATACACTTGGCGAAAAAGCGCCTGCCCCCGGGTTGTTCCCCCGGGGTTTCCAAACGCGGTGGCGAGCCCGGGCGTTTTTCTGGCACGCATTGGGACCCGGGGCCTTTGTGTTTTGGGCCCGGGAAATCGGAAGGGTCTTTCCGGCCCCCAAAAACTGCCATGTTAATGAAAACACGTTTTTTTCTTGCTCGTCCAAGATTGGGTGGCGGGGGATCCAGGGGGTTTGGCGCCCCATACAAGGTATTTTAAACCCCCCATTGTTCTTTTGGGGCAGCGTCCGGCATCATCTACCGGCCCAGCTGCAAAATTTCATTAAGGTTTTTTCCTTATTTTGGGGAACTCTTATTATGGGGTCCAAGTTCTTAAAAAAAGGGGCGAGAGTTTACATCTACTGTGATCTGTTTTTATCATAGGTCTTAAACCTTTGGTTTTTTTTCATGGGCACCCTACTCTGGGTGTACCCTATGGTTTAAAAACTCTTTTTCACCAATTTTTACAGCACTTATACATTTTGGGGGCTGTCTGTTCCCCGAAAGAACCCCCCCAATCTGTGGGGGAAACGCGTCGGGAAAAGAAAATTTTTTAATTTTTTGTGGTTATTTTGTCCTTTGGGGACTTATTTTTGGTAAATTGGGGATTTGTGCACCTTGGCTAATTTGGTTATAGTGGTTTTTATTACCCTTTTAAGGTTTTATTTTTGGGGGGGAATATTTTGGGTTTTCTAGACCCGGGGTTCCCGGTGTGGGGTCCCCCCTTTTTCAGGGCGGGTTCCCCCCCTTATTTTAAATTTTTGGTAGGGCACAAAAGGGGGGTTTTTATTTGTTTTTTTAATAAGACATTTAAAAAAGGTATATTTAAAGTTTATTTATTTTTGCCTGAAGGTATCTGTTTTTTGGTTTTTCTTTGGGTGGGTTTTTTCGGGGGGTTTTCCAGCAAAAAATAAAAAGGGGTGGACAAAAAGGGAAATTGGGGGAAATTCCCCGAGCAAAGTAAAGTAAAAGGGGAAAAATGGGGGGAATGGGGTTTTCTTTAGCACAGAATTTAAAAGGTAGAAAGGGGAAGGGGTTTTCCCGACAAGTGAGAAAAAGAAAAAAATAAAGTCTTTAAAAAAAAAAAAGGGAAAAGTAAAGGCCCGCCTAATTGTCTCCCGGGAATTTAACCCAAAGGGGGATTTCCCCAGGGGCCCCTTTGGGGAAGATTTCTAACCTGAGGGGTGAAAGTCCAGAGGGGGGAAAAGGGTTTCTGGATACGAGGGGGGGTTTAGGATAGGGGGGCCCTTTCCCCCGGGTGCATTTTGCAGGGAGTTTTCAGGGGTGAAGGGGACAAACCGTTACTGTTTTGTAGTAACCCGAAATAGTGTGGGAGGGGTCAAAAGTGCAAACGTCCTGAACTATTGAGCCGTTTAGCCTTGGGGGAGAACCCCGGGAAATTAAGAAATCCCCGTGTCTAATACCAAGGCCGGTGCAAAAACATCACCCAGGAGAACCCCCACAGGTGATTCTGCCATTCCCCCTCACCCACTATACCACACTGGGGGGGCTGGCCGGTTTCCAAATAGTCAAATAAAACTATTTTATGAAAAAAATAAAAAAAATAGATAATTAGATAGATATAGATAATAAAAATAAATTCCTTTTTTCCTTCTCTTTTTTTCGAGATGGGTAAATAGATTGATAGGCATAGATAAATGAGATAGAAAGCATAGATATGATATATTGTTATATATAGATACAATAAGATAGATAGATATGAGATAGATAGATAAGATATGATATATTATATATATAGATAGATAGAAAAGATAGATAGATAGATAATGATATGATATGATAAGATAGAATAATATTATATTTTATAATAGATAATAGATAGATATGAGATAGATAGATAGATATGATATATTTTATAGATAGATAGATAGATAGATATGAGATAGATAGATATGTGGTAGATAGATAGATCATACTTGCCAACTTTTGAATGTGGAAAAGTGGGAGATATCAAGGGGAGGTGCACGAAGCGCGCCGCGGCAAAAAAATTGCATAGCAACGCCCATCTTGTTGGTGCACCACGCACTTAGAAAAAGCCACACCCATCCACTAAATGCAATAACAGCTCGAAGAAAGCCAGTAGATGCCCCTCTAGCCAGGTAGAGTGCCCCTCTAGCCAGGTTGTTGGCCGCTTAATAGCCCGGTAGAAGCCACCTATATCCAGGTGATGCCCCTTATAGTCATTATGCGTCCCTATAGAGCCAGTTAGTGCCCCCTAAATAGTCAGGTAGTGACAAGCCCTAATAGCCAAGTTAAATTAAGCCCCCTAAAGTCCATGTAGCCCCTATATGCCAGTAGTACCACCTCTGGTAAGCCAGGTAAAAGTGCCTGCCCTGGTTATCGTATGTCCAGGCAAGTAATTGGCCCGTCCAAATTACCAGGTATTGTCGCCAGTAGCCAGGCAATTGTCGCCATAGCCAGGTATTTGCCCCTTGTCTACGCCAGGCATCATGCACCCAGTATCCTGGTATTAGCCGCTCCATTAGCCATGTGGTTCCCGCCAGTAGCCCAGGCATTTGTCCACCCATTAAGACCAGGTGATTGCCCCCAGAGCCCAGGGTAATGCACCCAGTAGCCAGGAAATTGCCCCAAGTAGACCCAGAAATTGATCCCAGTAAGCCAGGCATTGTGTCCCCCCAAGTAAGAGCAGGCATATAGCCCCCATAACAGGCATTGGCCCCCAGTAGCCAGGTAATTCCCCCAGATTAACAGCCAGGTGGTGCAGCCCAGAAAGTCCAATGCATTGATCCCCAGATAGGCCAGGCAAACTGTCCCCAGTAGCCAGCCATTTGCCCCCATAGCCATGTGGTGGTCCCCTTTACCAGATGGGGGGCCCCCCAGTAACCAGGATATAGTCCCAGTAACCAGGCATTGTCCCCAGTAGCCAGGTATTGTCCCCAGTAGCCAAGGTATTGTTCCCCATAGCCAGGCATTGCCCACTTAAGCCAGTATTGCCCTCAGTAGCCAGGCATTTTCCCCAGTGTCCCACCCCCCCCACACAGCAATGCCCCCCATAGCCAGGCTAGCCCCCAGTAACTCAGGTATTGCCCCCAAGGTACCAGGTGTGTGACCCCTTGTCCCCCAGGTAGTGCCCCCAGTAGCCCAGGCATTGTCCACCCAGTACGTCAGGCATTGCCCGCCAGTAGCCATGTAAATTTGCCGCTCCAATAGCTAGGCATTGCCTCCCAGTAGCCATCATTGCGCCCCCGTATGCCATGTAATGGCCGCCCAAGGTGCCAGTGTATTTGGCGCCAGTGCCAGTATGCCCCAGTAGCCAGCATTGTCCCAGTAATAACATGAATTGCTCCCTGTAGCCAGGTGTGTAATGCCCCTTCGTAGCCAGGAATTGTCCCTTGTAGCCAGTTTTGGGTCACCCATTATCCAAGCATTGCCACCCCCAGTACTAGGTATGCCGCCCAGTAGCCCATGGTGGTGCCCCTTGTAGCCAGACGGTGCCCTAAAGTAGCCAGCATTGTCCCACAGATATGCCAAGTATTTCGCGACCCATATACCCAGGTGGTGCAACCTTGTAGCCAGGTGTGCCACGTTCAGTAGCACAAGCATGTCCAGTAGGCCAGGCATTGTAACCCAGTACTCCAGTCATTGCCCCCCCAAGTGGCCAGGTAATTTGCCCCCATTACCGAGTATGCCCATGTAGTCCCAAAGGTCTGGTGCCGCCCCAATTAGCCAGCATTGCCCCCAGTAAAGCCAGGCATTGCCTCCCCAGTAGCCATACAATGTTCCCCCTAGTAAGCCAGGCATTGCCCCCGATAGCCAGGTGGTCCCCTATGTAGCAGAGGCTGGGCCCCCAGTATCAGACGTATTTCCCCCAGTAGCCAGGTCTGGTGCCGTGCCCCCTTGTAGCCGGCATTGTCCACCCAGTAGCCAGGCATTGTCCTCCAGTAGCCAAGCGCTTTGGTCTCCAGTACGGCCAGAGCATATGCCATACCCCATAGCAAGTGATTAGCCCTCTAAGAAATATCACAGGCACTTGTCCCCATGTCCCCACCCCATTCATTGTTGCCACCCAGTAGACCAGGTATTGCCCACGAGAGTTAGCCCAACTAATTGCCACCACGTATCCCAAGGCATTGCCGCCAGAAAGCCAGGTCTATTAGCCCCCAGTGGCCCAGGTAATACCCCCAGTAAACAGGTGGTGCCCCTTATAGCCAGTTTTGGCCCCCATAGCCAGCCTCTGACCCCAGTACACCAGGCATTGCCAGGCTCCAGTAGCACAGGGTATTGCCACCCCAGTAGCCAGGTATTGCCCCCAGTAAAAAGGTGGTGCCCCTCGTAGCCAGATAGTACCCCCAGTAAGCCAAGGCATTGGCACCCAGTTTAGCCAGGTATTGCCCACATTAGGCCAGTCTTCGCCCCACACTGTAGAACCCAGGGTATTGGCCCCCAGTAGCCAGGCATTGTCCCCAGGTACCCAGGAAATTGTCCCACAGTAGCCAGGGCATTGTCACCCAGTAGCCAGGCCATATGCGCCATAGCCAGGTATAGGCCCCAGTTACAGGCCAGAGATTAGCCCCCAGTAAACAAAGGATGGTGCCAACCTTATAGACAGGTAGTACCGGCACCTTATACGCCAGAGGCACTTGATCCCCCATTAGACTATAACAAAAATAATAAAAACTACTCACCTCACCGAGGCTCCCAGCTACATCCGTGCCGAGCTCCGGACGATCTCCGCAGCGTCGCAGGGGGAGTGTGCAGCCGCGCGTCACGCCCCCTGCGACGTTGACCTATAACATACAGGGGAGAAAGCAGGAAGGGAACGATCCCTCCTGCCTACTCTTGCCTGACTGTGCGGCCACACAAGTCACAAGCCGCTTCACCCGCCTGTAGGAGTGGCGCCAGAGTAGCGTCCTGACGCTACTCCGACACCACGGTCATTTAAAACACCCCACTCGCTGTTGGCGGCGGGAGGTTCTTCCAACTCTGCCGGGTGGGCGACGGATAGAGGTGGTACTCCCCCATTAGCAGGACCACCCCGCCAAAAGCGGGAGAGTTGGCATGTATAGAATAATAGATAGATTAAAAACAGATATGAAATGAGGATAGATAGTTAATGTGGGATAAATAGAGAGGAAGAAGAAACAGTTAAAATACAGGTACAGACAGAAGATAATTATCAGATACATTGATCCAAAGATAGATAGATATAGATAACTACACATAGTTTAATAAATAGAGATAGATAGGAAATACTGTAGATAGATACCAACCAATCAGAGCTCATAGTAATCAGAGCTCATAACAACCAATCAGAGCTCATAGTAATCAGAGCCCATAGCGACCAATCAGAGCTCAAAGTAATCAGAGCCCATAGCGACCAATCACAGTTAAGCTTTAATGTCTAATACTGCTCTGGAAAAATGAAAGCTGAGCTCTGATAGTTTGCTATGAGCTCTGATTGGTTGCTATGGGCTCTGGTTGCTATGAGATCTGATTGGTTGGCTATGTGCTTCTGAGTTGTACATGAATCTGATTGGTTTTGCTAATGTGCACTGGTTGCTATGGAGCTCTGGCGTTTGCTAGGAGTTCTGATTGCCAAAACGGAATCCAAATAACTGAAAAGTAACTCTAGGACAAGCGGGAAAAATGTGCTCAGAGCGCTCAAGGAAAAAAAACTATCTAAGAAATAATAGTTTATTTTAAATGAACACTCGTCGTAATGTTCATTAAATAAACTATTATTTCTAGATAGTTTTTTTTTCCCTTGAGCGCTCTAGCACATTTTCCCTTGAGTCCTGAGAACTTTTCAGTTATTTTGGATATCCGTTTCTGCCTGTGTTTATTTCCTCTGGCGTCCAGCTTGGACATCGAAGGCTGGCGGATTTTGGAGCAGACCATCTAACAACCAGAACCAACGCAGTGGAGGTGACACAATACGGCCAATGCGAACCAAAGCCGGGCTTGTAACCGTAATTTGTACAGCCGCAACTAGTGAGGTACACTATTGACAACCTCACTGTTTAATTTTAGATAGTTGTTACGTTATACTTTAAGATCCTCAGCTTGCGCTATTGCGTCTTTTCCCAGTTTATTGTGCACCTCGGGGAGCCTTTTTCTTTCTCCTGAGATATCTCAGGGAGAGATTTTTTTTCTACAGTGCACATATTTCTTAATGCATATGATGCTCTGATTGTGTTGCATGGGCTCTGAATGGTTGCTATAAGCTCAGATTGGTTGCTATGAGCGTGCCTGACTGGTTGACTATGAGCTCTGAATTGGTTGCTATAAGGCGTACTGATTTGGTTTCTAAGAGCTCTGTCTTGGTTGCTATGACTCTGTTAGGTTGCTATGAGATTCTGAATTGTTGGACTATGAGCTCAGTTGGTTGCTATAAGGCACTTTATAGGTTGCTATGAAGGCTATAATTGGTCTGCTATGGGGTCTGAATGTGGTTGCTATAGCTCTGATTGATTCTATGAGCCTTGATTGGTTACTCAATGAGCTCTGAACTTGGTATGCTATGACTTCTGGTAATTTGGCTATGATGCTCTGATTGAGAGTTGCTATGCAGCTCTGATTGGGTTGCTAACAAAAGAAGCCATCTGATTGGTTGCTGTGAGCTCTGATTGGTTGTCTATGGAGTCTCTGATTTGGTTGCTATATGGCCTCTATTGTTTGACTATTAGCTCTGATTAGTATGTCTATGAGCATCTGATTGGATTGCATATAATGGCTCTGACATCAGTTGCTAATGAGCTCTGGATCTGGTTGATAGAGCTCTCTGATTGGTTGCTATAAGGCACTGATTGATTCAAAGAGCTTTCATTTGGTTTACTATGAGCCTGAAATGGTTGCTATGAGTCTACTGGTAGTTCTGCTATGGAGCATCTGATTTGGATGCTAGAAAAGGCTCTGATTGGTTGCTATCTGAGCTTTGACTGGTTGTCTATGAGCTCCGAATTGGTTGCTATAGTCACTGAAAGGTTGCTAATGAGCTCTGATTGGTCTTACTACATGAGTCTCTGATTGGCGTATGCTATGAGCACCTGATTGGTTGCTATGAAGCTCTGATTGGTTGCTAATAGGCATTCTGATTGGTTTTGCTATGTGAGGCTTATAATTGCGGTTTGCTATGGGGATTCTGATTGGTATGCTATAGCTCTGATTGATTCCTATGAAGCTTTGAATGTTACTAAGATCTACTGAATGGTTGCTATGATGATCCTTCGGTAGATTGCGTATGAGCACGTGATTGGGTTGCTATGAGCCTCTGATAGGTCATTCTATACGGCCTGATTGGTTTGCTGTGAGCATCTGATATGGTTGCAATGAGCTCTGATTGGTTGCATATAGGCTACTGATTGAGTCTGCATTAAAGCTCTGAACTGGTTTGCGCTATGAGCTCTGATTGGTTGCTATAGGCTCTGATTGGTTGCGTATGAGCGTCGTCTGATTGGTGCTATGACTCTTGATTGGTTGCTATAGGCTCTGCTTTGATTCCTATGAGCCTTTCATTCGTTACTATAATCTCTGATTGGATGCTGTGGGCAACAAAAGAACATTCCTGTCTAATAGAAGCAGTTTGATACAATGTGACTCCCAGTGCAACATTAACACAACATTTCTAGTAAAGAATCTTTGTTTGGTTTCTGTGAATAATAATGTTATGATGTTTTGTGAGGGGGGGGGGGGTGGGGGGAGGGTGGGCGTATTACCCAAGAACGGTCTGCAGAGACTTGCCTTTTGTTGTGATGGTGTTGTGATGTGGTCGGTGCCGCCATCCGTAGAAAGATCAGCTGCTGCTCTCTGCGCTGGATGCACCTGCCTATTAGGGCACCGCAGTAGTGGGATTCCGGCTAAAAAAAAAACCGATGCCGGCGGAGCAGCCCAAGGCAATCCGGACTGGAAGGATTGGAGCACGTCTAACGGTTCCGCAGGACGGGTCCGAAGTACCAGAAGGCATCCCTGCTCCGAATTTTGCTGCAGATTTAAATTTTCACAATCCAAATGAATTTTCTTCTTTCTAAACAATAAGTTATAATTATAATCCCCGGCAAGAAGTCGCTATCTGCACAAATTAAAAATGAAAATTAAATCTTTGATGGACGCGTCGCCGCTAACGACGGAGATAAAAAAAGAGCCAGATCTATCTAGACTTATCTAACTCTAAATACTATCTATCTATACTATTATCCTATCTAGACTATCTATCTAATCTGATCTAGTCTCATATCTAGACTCATAACTATCACTCCAATTATGCTACTATCTATCCCATATCTTACTCTATCTAATCTATCAATGCGTATCAATCCTATTCTATGTATTATCTATCTATCAAACATACTCTATCACTATCTCATATCTAGTCTATCTCATCATATCTATCTATACTCATTCATCTAATACTATCTAAAATCTATCTATCTATCTATCTCCTATTCATCAATCTATCCTATCTATCTATCTACTCTATCTATCTATACTCTATCTATCTATCTATCTATCTATCTCCTATCTATGTACTATGTATCCTATCTCATAGCTATCTTAACTAACGATCTCATACTCAAATCTATCTTTATCTCCTATCTAGTCTATCTATCTATCATAAAAATCTATCTCATAATCTAAAATTATATGCCTCTATTCTAACTCTATCCTTATATCATACTATCTATCATCCTCATCTAACTATACTATCAATCTATCTATATCATAATCTAATCTATCTCATAATCTATCCAACCTATCTCCTATCTATCTACTATCTATCTATCTATTCTATGTGATCAACTTATATCCATACTCTATTCTATCCCCTTAACTCTTAATCTACATCTATCTATATATTCCCATATCTATCTATGTCTAAAACTCCTTAATCTATCTATCTATTCTATACTTATCTATCAATACTATCTATCTATCTAACTATCTATCTATCTATCTATCATGTATCTAATCATTTCATAATCTATCTAATCTATCCTCATCATCTATCTATCTAATCTATCTATCTATCTCATATCTGATATCTGTCTTTACATACAATCATAACAAAGGGAACTAGATTTAACTTTCTACTTTATATGCCTATCGGGGAGTTAATTATTCATAAGCAGGAAGGAATAAGGGACGAGGAAAAACAAGTTTCCTCTCACAACACATTCTTTTCACTGTGACCTTTGGTACTGTCTCTGGAATTTTCTAAACGCTTCCTATTTCCGTGACGACATCGGAGTAGAATGAAATAACAACTACTACCCGTAGGGATCCACTCTCTGCTGCTTGTATGGGGAAGGGTCTGGGAGAAACCACTGACACCGGACTCTTCACTTGTAACCACACGCATCAAGCACTCCTGGTGTGATTTCGTGTCAGCTTTTCCCATTCTCTTCTCAGAAGATCGACAGAAGTAAGCAAGATCCCATTGGATATATTAGAAATCCTTACAGTTTCACAGAAATCACAGCCTTACCTTAAACTACACAAGAGTTACTACTAGGAGCAGAAGAACAAAAGCACCTATAAGACTCTGTGTCAGTAAGAACTCCCGACAGACCTCCCATAGACCCTACAGTAAACAAACGTCCAGACAATCGAAGCTTGGGTTCCATCTCCATGAGAACCTGTTGCATAGTAAAGAGCGTCCTCCGCTTATCTTCTCAGTCCGACTAATCCCATAGACTCTCAATAGTAAAGAAACGTCCCCCGACTGTACACCCAGAAACTCTATGAGTAAAGAACACCCCCTCAGTGACTCCCATTCGCAGAAGAACTCAATCGTTAAGCTACGACGGGCCGAAAGAGTAACGTCCCGGACTGTTCATTGCCCCTAGACTCAATAGTAAGAACGACCCCGCAGTCTCTCCCATCAGACTCTATAAGTATATGGAATAGATTCCCCACCCTGTCTTCCCATGAGACTACTATAGTAAGAACGTCCTGTAAGTCTCCCATAGACTCTATAGTAAGAACGTCCTAGCTGTCCTCTATAGTCTCTAAATAGTGAGAACGTCCCTGCCTGTCATCCATAGACTTCTAAAAAGTAAAGAACGTCCACAACCACTGAATCCCAGCTGTCATCTCACCTAACAAGATGAGATAAAGAACGCTATAAGTGAGAGGTAAAAACGAGTCACCACCACGACTGTCAATTAAATTTAATCCTCATTAACTCTATAAGATAATAGAACGTCCCGCCAGTCCCTCCCATACATACCATAGACTCTAATATAAAGAGAGACGCCACGCCCGCTGTCTCCCATAGAACTCTATTTGTAAGAACGTCCCGCTGTCTCCCATCAGACTACTCAGATATGTGAGAAACAGTCCCGCTGTAAATCCGGCCCTAGGACTCTATAGTAAGAAAGTCACCTACCCCCTGCTGACATCAATTCAATCCATAGCACTTGACTATAGTAAGAACGATCCAGCTGTTCAATCCCATAAGACTTCTAAATAGTGAAAAACGTCCACCACCGCTGTCTCCATAGACAGTATAGATGAAGAACTTCCTGATGTCCTGCTGTCTATCCTCCCATTTCGAAGAAGAACTCTATGGTGATAGAACGCCCGAACGATAACCACGCTGTCAGTCCCTAAGACACAATAGTGAAACAGCTCCCGACTGTCAATCTACATCCCAGATATAAAAGACTCTATAGTACAGATCCAATAAACAAAATCCCGCTGTCGATACCCATAAGACTCCTAATATGTAAGTAAAAAGAAACGATCCTGCTAGTCTCTTCCCATAGACTCTAAGAAAGAAACAGTACCCCACTGTCTCTACTCCATAAATAATACCAATATATAAGAACGCTACTGCAGCTGTCGCCATAGACTCTAAAGTGAGAACGTTACCCGCTGATCCTCATCCATAATTAGACTAATACTAAACGTAAGAACGAACCCACAGCTGTCACCTCCCATAAATAAAGACTCTATATTAAGAAGGAAACGTAACCACACGCGGCGGACGATCAGCGGCTGTCCAATCTCCCATAGACATCTAATACAAATAAAGGTGAGAGACGATTCCCCGCTGAATTCTCGATCCCCATAATATAAACTCCTAATAGTAAGTAAATACCACCGTCCCTGAAAAACTGTCACCCCATCAAGAACTCTAATAAAGTAAGAAACTCCACTGTCCCCCACCTATTAGACTACTCTATAGTAAAAACGACCCGCTGTCTCATTTAGCTCCCGTTTATCCAAAATCCCATAGACTAACAATAAGATGAGAAACGTCCAGGGCTGTTAAAATATCGACCCATAGACTCTATGGTAAGAACATATCACCCCCACTATCCCCTGTCGTCCCCTAAGTAGGACTCTAATCCAGATAGGTACCGAACGTCCCCACAATCTAATAGTTAAGAGACAACGTGTATCCCCCGCTGATGTCCCCTCCATCCCATATAAATCGGCAAAAGACCACTATAGTAAGAAGGAAAGAGGAACAGCCTTGCTAAGCTGCCTTTCGTCTCTATTCTGTCAGTACCAATAGACTCATAATAAAGTAAGCTGGAAAAAAAACATAAAAAATCCCCGCTTGTCTCCACATAAGTACCAACCATAGTAAGAACGTACTGATCTGGATCCTGTCTCCCAATCAGCACCTATGAGTAAGAGAAAAAGGAAACATTCCAGCTGCTGACATCCGATGACTTCTTAGGAGACCGATAACCAGGGGGTCAGAGGTAGTCGGTTCACAGACGGGATCCCATAGACATCTATAAACGTAAGAACGCTCCCCTGACTGCTTTCTGACCGTCCCATAGAAGACTCAAAATAGTTAAGGTAACATCATCTACTCACACCGTTCAGTCACGCCATAGGACTCTATAGGATAGTAAAAGGTAAAAACGACATCCCCGTCTTGTCTTTCCAACCATAGCACACTATAGGTGAGGGAACGTCCCCGCTGTCCAACCAATGTCTCTCCTCCCATCTAATACAGCTAATAGTAAGAACGTGATCTCAACAGACCGCTGTCCACTCCCATAGAACTCTAATTAGTAAAAGAGAAAAAAGAAAAGGGACACTGGTTCCGCGCAGACCCTGCTGACTCCCATAGCCAGTCTATAGATAGTAAGAATGATCCCGCTGTCTCCCATAGTGACTACTAAAGTACAAGCAAATGACCCAGCTGTCCTCAGAATGTCTCATGGATAAAGACCTCGATAAGTAAAGGTATACAGATACCACTGTCCACCCATAGAAAAAGGACTCTATACAAGTGAGAACGTCCCCCCGCTTGATTCTCCCATAAGTCACCATGAGTCAAAACATTATCAAAAAGACCTCTAAAAAGATATAAAGTATAAACGTCGAACGTGATCACTCTGGCCTGCTGTCTCCCATAGAACATCTTACTATAAGGATGTTAAGGAACGTCACCGCAGGCCACTCGAATCCAAGCCGTATGTGAGAGAACTGCTAGATAAGGTAAGAACACTTACCGAAATCGCCGCTGTCTCTAACGGAGTCTGATTAATCCGTAAACCCATAAAGACTTACCATAGTAAAAAGAACTATACCCTCCCTTACTAAAACAGGGTCACCGCCGCGTCCCGCTGAGTCTTCGTCGTCCCCATTAGACTCTATAAGTAAGAACGTCACAGAGAGCTTGTCAGTCCCTCTCCCATTAAGACTCTATAGAGTGCGAAACGACTCCCCGCTGTCGACCCCAGAAGACCCTCCTATAGTAATGATTTAAACGTCCCCACCGCTGTCTCCCATTCGTCTAGGACTGCTATTAGTAAAAGATCAAGAAACGCAATCCCTCATCCATTCCCCCTGGTCTCTACTCCTCCTCCCATGAGACGTCCTAAAGTAAGAATAGCATTCCCTGTCCCCGCCGCCGCCCCCGTGTCTCTAGGTATAAGTCCCCATGGTAACTCTCATAATGTAAGAAAAGCAAGAATATATCATTCCTGCTGTCCATCTCATGATATTGTCAGATGGATCAAAGACTCTATAAAGTAAAACGTCCCACTCTGTGTCTTCTGCCATAAATAGACTCTACTAAGTAAGAACGGAACCCTACTGTGCTGTCATCCCATCAGAGGACACTAAATAGAAATAACATAAACAATCCCTTGCTACGAGTTCTCATTCCACAATGAAAGGTCAGACATCTATAAGAAACAAAAAAAAACGTCCTGCCTGGCTCGCCTCCCCCGTTCGGTTCTCCCATAGACCCTAAAAAAGTAAGAATGTCCCCCCCCCCACTGATCGATGAATTTCGTTCTTCCGGGTCCGTGTCCACATAAAGAGACTACCTATACTTAAATAGTAAGTCGCCGTAACCAAGTAGATGAGTGGGTGATAGGACACGAGCCCCCGCGCCACTCAACAACAGACAACGGAGGAGGAGAAAAAAAAAAGGAGAAAAAAAGAAGATAGATGCTGAATGAAAAATAAAGTCCTTATTCTCTGAGTGAGTGTTGGTACGCTCCAAGGGTCATGCATATAATCTACCAAATGCATAGTTCATACAGGGAGTAAGTCACACGGCGAATTGCGGGGCGTACATAGTCCCCACAATCAAGCCGGGTGTTTGGGAGTCTCCGTAATAGAGTGCAATACGCCGCAAAAATCGTGACGAAGTGCTCCCAAAATAAGCCAGTGAGCAATAAATCCTATAAGCTCTAGAGTTATTGGCCAGCACAGTCCATAGGAACCTATTCATTTGTTTTATACATCCCTCAAACACAAAGCCACCTCTACATAACTTTTGTGTCTTTAGAGATAATAGAATTATTACAAAAGGTATAGTCACTCCTTTGTTTATGAGCATAATATGTAAAAACAACTGAGTTTTCTAACCAAAATATATAATTTCAGCTTTTTTAGATGGAAAGGTGTAAAGTACGCATATGGAAATTTCTATTTTTTAGTCGTGACGGAAACTAAAGTTGTCAGTGTGTCTTCTTGAATCCACACCACATCCTTTTTTTGTCTTTAATAACCTCTCTCCACAGTAATGATTGCGAGTTATAGGCTATTTCTACATTCCAAATAAAATCAATTTTATCACCCAATAGAAAAAGTAGAGACCAAATAAGATCTGTGATACTCAAACCTATTATAAAACAAGCTACATGTAGAACGTGCTTTTCGTCGATGTTTTTGAGTTAAACTCTCCTCCCGGCGGCGAACTCCCCCTGTCAGGACGGCAGGGATGTCAGTGTTAGGCGCAGCATTCGCCACTTTACAGCGTGCGCCCACATGAATGGGTGGGCAATGACGCTCGGAAAACCCCGAGGCATGTACGATGCGACTCGCCAAAGTGCGGCACTAATGCAGCGCTCGGCACAAGAGAGGTCACAAGGAATTGCGCTCCGGGACAGGCAGGACCAAGTTTTATTTTTGGTCTAATGCTCCGGGGCGGCGAAGTGAAGCAAGAACGGAACATCAGGAAACATAGAAGACGCAAGAGAAATCTCTGTCCCGGCCCGTGCATCATGGATATGATATCCAAAAAATCGCCTTAATAAAGGCGGAAAACATTGTCAGAAAAGAGCTCAACCAAAAACCAAAATATATAAAAAAAAAAAAATCACTATTCCAAAAATCGAGAGCATTGCAAAATCAGGAATTAGGATACTGTCAAATGCTCAGAAATACAAGTAATTCAAAATTCTTGAAAGCTATTCTCATTGTTGGCATAAACCAGCCAACAGAAAAATGAAGCGACAGTGAACCATTAAAAACCTAGTAGAAAGCTTTTGACCAATCATAATCAAAGGCGTGACAGTTCAAAAAACAGTAAAAATGCGAAAATAGCTGATTGGCTGAGCTAGCGGGGGCTTGGCTATCCAGTCCAATCAGAGCGCGAGCTACTATCTCGCCATTGTAGTCTATGGAGAGAAGGGCGCAATGCAAAAATTCCTTCGGCGCTCCAGCGCCAGTGCGGTATTGAGTATAATAAAAAAATCATGTTTTCTTAAGTGTAAAACATAAACAGATAAATCGCTGAACCTTCTCTAAAAATAAATCAGTGTTAAATCCCGAACGCAATACACGCGTTTGTCGCCGAGATGCCCGGGCGCTACATAAGAATTGCAATAGAGAGAATAGCCGGAAATAACCGTAATTCATAATGTTTACAGCTCTTCTGGATTGGTTCGGCAGTAAGCCAGCCAATTCAGAATGAGGATGCTGACAAAGAACCCATTATAACCTATTGTAGATATTGACCAATCAGAATATAGTCGACAAAGTACCCATTATATTCGCATAGGAAGAAGTTTTACGCAATCAAAAGTCAAAGGTGGGACAGTTTCAAAAGACAGTGAAAAATGACAGAAAAGAGCGATTGGCTGAACTAGTGGGTGGCTTGGGCTATCGCGGCAGAGTCAGAGCGCGATCGTACTCTCCTCATTGTAGGTCGTATGAGTAGATCTGGCGCATGCAGATCTCGGTGCTCAGCGCCGGGGGGTGCGGCATGGATATTGTAATTAAATAAATTATTTTGTATTAAGTGTAAATCATAGAACAGATAAAGTGAGCTGAACTTCTCTAAAAATAAATCAGTAAAATCCCTAACAACGCGTTTTGTCGTCAGAGATCGGCGCTACACAGGGAATTTGCAATAGAAGAGACTATGCCCGGGAAATACAGTAATTCAAATTGTGTGTTAAGCAAATGCACTGTATCTGCGAGCTATTTCTCATAGAGTTCTAAGGGAAGAGAAATGCAGAGCCGAGCTCTGATTTTGATTGCTGACATTAAAAGAGGCTTCGGTATATTTGCACCAATGGAGAGCGATCAACGCTCCTAAATGGGTTTCTAATGCTAATCTTGAAATGAAAAAAGTATAAAACATGGCGGCAAGGAATCAAAAGAATAAGACAACTAGAATGTGTCCTGATGTGTAAATTAAAATAATGAAAAATGGGTGTTAACGAAAAAAAAATATAAAACAATAAGAAGCAGGTATTTTTTTCTTTATTTTCGTTTACACACATACTATTGATCCTTGGCTAACAAAAATAAAGAAATAAACCTGATGTTTATTGAATTAATATTTTATTGATAATTTAACCCAATTATTATGTCATTTTATATACACATGTGGGACAACTTCGGCAGAATTATCATTTTTGAGTTTCGGCCATGTGCCAGTTTTATTTTCTATAGATTGCATTAGAAAACCCCATAGGGCGACGCTCGCGGTCTCGCCTTGTCCAAATAACCACGTGCCGTCTTTATAACTTACCCAACCACAAACGGACTCGCTCTTGGATTTCTTTTCCATAGAAACTCTTATGAGAAAATATAGCTCATGCTCTCCTTTGATTGGCTAAGCGGACGAGCCCCCGTCGCATTCAACCAATCAGCTCTATTACTGCCTTTTTACTGTCTTATTGAACTGTCCCGCCTTTGATTATGAGTGGTCACTATTTTCTCCATAGTATAGAAAGGGCCACGTCGCTCCTATTCTGAGATGGTCGAATTCTAGTGATGAGCGAATTACGTTGACTAGTCTGTCGAATAGTCGGAATATTGTTGCTATTTATCAATAAGATATCCGAATAGTCGATATAGATTATCGCAGATTACAGATTATAAAGATGCTGGGAAAAGGAGGTCTTATCAACCACCATTTTAGTTTCACTGGACAATAACAATATCGTCCTGTAACCGCAGAATGACCAATAAACCTTGTCTGACCCACAGATTAAAAAGTGCCGGAAATATGAGTCTTATCAAACACATTTTAGATTCACTGGACATAGACTATGGCCTGTCCTGGGCCACAGCAGAGCCCCAAACCTGCATGACCCCCACGTTTAAATAAGTGCCCGAAATAGGAGTCTTCACCACCATTTTAGTTTCACTGGACATAGACTATCCCCTGTCCTGGGCCACAGCATGACCCGCTAAACCTGTTTGACCCACATCCATCAACAAGTGGCACAATGCTATTTTGTACAGTGACTCTCATTTATTATATTTTTTATGGTAACTGACATTTTGTATTAAGCAGAATTTATTTAGGGAACTTTATTTATAGTTTTAGCATAATTACCTATTTTGCCTTTATTTCAAGTAGTGATAAAATACTGACAAGCACGCCCTCCTGCAGTGTTTAAGGTAATTTAATACACGAAGTAGATGTGGTAATTTCGTCCGCACACGCCATAATTAGATACAAATGCCTAATTCATCCCCAAAACACATCTAGTTGATGAAGACATTTGTCCCTCCTGGCATCTGAAACTGTGGCAATTTGTGTCCAGCCCTTGGGCCCTTTTTGACACTACTTAACCATCACAGAAATCACCATATTTCAAATCATATTTTTTCTAGAGAAATTTTTGAAGCTCTCCTGCTTGCCCCTAACGGTGAGGCCAGTGCTGCCGTCAGCCATCTAGTTTAACAACGGAGGTCCATCTGCCGAGACTTACAGTGGGTGCGGAGAAGCCTAGTCTAGCGTCAGTCATTATTAACACTGAGGTCCAGCTGGCCATGTCCAGACTACAGTGGTGCGTGAGATCCCAGGTAGCATCTGTCATCTATTAAAGCCACGCGAGTTTGCAGCAGCCATGGTCGGAGATACAGGTTGGAGCGGTGAGGAGCCCATGGGCAGCCGTCCGTTGCATCTATTAAACACTGGTAAAAAGAGCCGCATAAGACGGCAGGCAACGAAAAGCAGTCTTGTCTGAAGCAGAATGCGTGTAATCTAATTATGGAGGAGGTAAGAGCTCCAGCCTTCCTCATTACCCAGTCAAGACGCTGGGTAGCGCATGCCCCTCCGTATTGAAGTGCGTACGCCAATTGAGTCTAACACTTGAATCTGTTGATAAAACGTGCTCCTGTCCTACCGCAGGTGCCCTTTTATCTTGTGCATTCTTATCCTCATATTTACTCGAATGTCTGGAGGAAATTGTCTCTGAACTTTGTGCACCTGTCCATGCTCCATATTCCATGTCCACTGAATTTCACCTACATCCTGGTCAAGTTTTCCTGTACCTCCTTGCACAAATTCAGAGGATTTTTTATACCAGCTATTTTGTTTACATGCTGAGTTTTTTAATAGTTTTATCATAAAACAGCATTTTTTAAAATAGTATGGGAATCCCACCATGTCCTTGTTTCTCTTTTTTAATAGTATTAAATGGGTTGTCTCAAATACAGGGAATTGATAGCTATGTTAAGATTTTGCAAAAAACAATTCATATTTGGCAATATGTTCCAGTTAGACAGTATCACCCTATCTCCTCCTACCTACTTCCTGTTTCTGACTAGCACCATCACCCTTTTAGCCACTCTTGACAATTTGTGAAGAACAAATAGTACAGTTAGAAACGAACATTTTAGTTTTTTATAAATACGACCTGTATAAATCGAAGCTGGCAAATGTCCTAAGGGCAGTCACCCTATCCACCCCCCCCCCCACAACCCCGTTCAAGACCTAAGAGCCACAATATATGTGAGTACAATAATAGAGCGAGACAAATGTCAGTAATGGTAGAACCAACCAAAGAAAGAGAAAAAGACACCACTTCCCATACTTACACATAAACCGATCGTTGCGCCGCACAGGACTAGTCGCCGTGACCTAGACCCCCGGGAGGTGGATCCTCCAGTTATCACTCGAGTGCAGGCGAGGTGGTATCCTGGAGGACACACGCCAGGGAGTTGGAGTCTAAGGGGCACCCAGGTCTTCGGCCAGAGCCCGCCGCAAAGCGTGATGTGGACCTTGGCATTCGGGACCCCCAGGTAACTGACCCCAGACGTGGCCACCTGCTGTTGCATCAGCCGGGTGTCAAGACAGGAATCCAGGCGGTGGTATATAGCAGTGAACACAGGAAACATGTACAGCAGTATACAGGAGGGTACAACTACACATAAGCACCACAGGCAAACAGCAGGAACTGTACGGTGTAACACATACAGGTACATACCAGGGAACACGCAGAACAGGAGGAGCAACCTACTGGGAACACGGCTGATACAGGAGACACACGACTGACGGACGGCCAGGAGCTCAGATCACAAAGACACTGGACCAGCATCTCATGGGGTTTAAAGGCTCCAACAGAAGACCTGAGATGCTGGTCAGGAGGGGCTCAAGATGGGGGAGCAAGCTGTAGCACAGCAACAGACTGCAATAAACAGACAACCAGTAGTAATGACAAGAACTTCCTTCATATAGCCAGATGTCATAGTCTAGGGGTGAAGGATAGAAGGGTTGCACAGACAGGAAACTATAAATAGGGCAGGAAGTCCGCGCGCCGACGCCTTAGGAGGTCAGCAGATTCACCGACCGGAACCCTAGGAAGCAGACAAGAGGCTGTGTACAAGACAGCCAAGAACGATAGCAGAACACATGCTGCATGGGACCCCCTGCACAGGGAGCCCCAGCAGAGGACAAGGCAGGCACTGACAGGCCGACGGTCCCAGCATGGGACCCAGGTTCGGCATGAGAACCGTGACAGTAAAAACGCTGTAAGCATGTCACCTGCAGAAATGCCCCCAAAAATTCAAAACATGATACCCTGTGATCCACTTTTGACATTTGTGAAGAACCAATATGGCTGTTATAAACAACATTTTTTTTAGTGAATAGGACCTGTGTAGTATTGCTTGCAATTTCAAATTGCAGCATGACCCAAAAAAATTAAAAAATGATTCTCATCCCACTGTTAAGAAATTTGAGGAGAAATGCCACTTAAAAAGCCACATTGTCTGTTCCAAAGGACTGATGATTATTTGCTGTATCTCACAGTAACATGACCCCACAAAATTATAAAACTGACTTTTCTCAGCCACATTAAAAATTGTATGGAGAAATGCCACTTAGATTCCACATTATCTGATCCAAAAGGACCAAATTCTAGGCTGTATCCACAGCAACATGACCTCAAACCAGTGACAAAGCGAAAACTTCTAAAGGATAAAGTGAGTTAAATGGAATAAGGTGTTTTGTCATGAAACATGCGGTGACTTTTACATTCACCTCAACAGCAACCAGCAATGAAACTTTTTGGTGAAAAGAGAATAAAAATTGCAGGAAGAAATAGGATCATTTTAAAAAAAAGTTTCAATTACCATTTCTGTTTGAAGAGGATAATGTGAAGTAGACCTGTCAAACTAATCAGGATGACCTTGGCAATTGTGGTGCCACAACATCATCAGTGATCCATGCCTGATTCATCCTTATGAAAGGTCAAACGATCCACATTATCTGTGGAAAGTCGGATGCTATTTGTCTGTAATGACTCCCTCCCACTGTTCTGGAAGGTCCGCCTCAGAAATGAGGCGGGCTGGTCAGGGCCAGGACAACACATCTCTGATGGCGTGGCGAGCGAGCTCGGGCCATTCGTCCCATTTTGTGATACCACAAAAGAAGTCTATTGTGGGTCGTAACACACGTGATCCAAGAACCATCGGTGTGTTTGATACTCAGATAGTCATATGTTGTACACCATGATGGATGGTGCTAAGCATGGTCTCTGTGTGTTGGAATGTGTGCCCAGCATTGCATGCCTTGGTGAGGTTGGTTAGAATAAAATATTGCCAGATGACACCCCATTAGCTACCTGCAACCTTGCCTTGTGCAGCTGCTGTCAGCCACAGACGGCTACTTGGCCCTCTACTGCAGTCACACGTCGCTGAATTGTTGTTCCACCGTGACATTTGAGGAACGTGAAGCAGACGCAACAGAGGTCTCCAGTTTTAATCAATCAGCAAGGTCTCCATTTCGCGTGCATTTTAACTCTCTATTGGGTGGGTGTAAGGAAAGTGCTGAGTTTTGTTTTGTACCGGGATCCCGGGAGGGTGGCCCCTCCAGTAACTGTTGTTCATTTTGATGGGCCTTAATGCGAGGATCATGTTGGGAGGAAATTGGAGCATCCAAGCACTCATGTGAGAGATGAGCTTGATTATACCCAAGCTCTTGGTCAAGGGGGAATAAGGCAAACTGATCTTCCTCATGCTCCCTTCTCACCTCAAATTCGCCCAACCACTATCCAAGGACATTGACTCGTAACGTCGTGTCTAGGAATACCTCCCCTCCCCCTCCGTCCTCCTCCGCTCCCTCCGCACAGCTTTCCAACACAGCCCTGACTTGCTGATATGATCCCCTGAAGCTGATCGCCGCTTGCACTAGCCCTTGGGACCCGAACGCTGGGAGCCTGACCCCTAATGAAGACCGATGAAATTGTGAAACTGTCGGCGCCCTTGTGGATTGACGGGATAGAAAGGCTCCGAGTCCGCAACAGTGACCATCTCCTCCTCCTTCGTCTGTCGGTACCTGATTGTTTCAGAGTGTCCAACGATCGTTCCAGAACTAAGATCACCACAAACACATGCTGACAAGGGCATTGTCCGCACTGACCATTTAGGTGGCTAGTTTCAAAACTGGCAAGATGGTGCAGAACTCTTTATCAACCTGCCTCCACACTCGGTGGCTCAGACACACCCGATGTCCTCACCGAGCTGCTTTGAGTCCGCCATGTGGTCCCACTTCTTGTATGCGTAAAGGCATTGCGCAGCTGCACCATAACGGCTTGAGCATGTGGAGGGTGAAATCCAGCGTGGTTGCCACTTCAACAAGAGACGGTTATGACGGGAGGCCGAGCGACGCCGCAGCGCATGCCAGGCGGGACGAAGCAGGGTGCGAACGGCGAAGAGCGAACCTTAGACTTCGAGCCTTCCTCAGCGGCATGTCCAGACCAGGGTATGCTCTTTAGAAATTTCTGGACGACAAGGTTCATGACATGTGCCTATGCAAGGATGTTGCCTCCAGCTACCGATCTTAAAGGGCGGCAGCGAGATTTCACCCGTAATCCACACAACCTTGCTGGCACAAGGTTCTTGGCACCCAGCCAGCGCTCGGGTCCGTCGTTGCGGATAGCTGGTCCACAGCTCCTGACCTGTGTGTGGACGGTCTCCAAGACAGATAATTTTCAACACGCCTGGTTATCTCTGGGCACGTGATGCCACCAAGGAACCTTGGCTAAAGAACCCTGCACCAACCCTCGGTTTTGAAGAGCGTGCTACGAGCCATGAGAGCCACCGTCACCCCCAGAGGACATCCTCACTCCAGCTCACCTAGTGAGCTGTCACAGAGATATAGACGGCCTTGCCCGTGCTTACTAGACCAAGTGTCGGTGGTCATATTGGACTTTTCCGGTCCAAAGATGCAGACAACGGTCTTGTGAAATGTTGTTAGAATGGGACCTCTTGGGTCTGGCCAGGGCAGGGACGGCTTTCTGGTATAAAATATGCCTGTCACGTTATCAGGTATTGGGGTCAGGCAAGGGCCATGACGTGCGGAAACATCTGGTCTGTGTCCACACAGACGGAAAGGCAACATTTCCAAGGCCAAAAGCCCTCTCAATGCCGACATTCAGTCTTTTGGCTTTGTGGAAGGTTGGGTTAAAGTGATTCATATCTGCTTCCAGACCTGGAAGACAGAGAGGCTGGCTGCAAGACTGGCCGTCATGTAACGGCGTGCAGGGTTGTCAAACTTGACGAAGGAGATGGGGGAGGTATGGGTCTCTGGTGGTGCTGGTGGTACTCGGTGGCGATGGTGGAGGCTGAAGCGGAGGCAGATCCGAACATGACTCTGAGAGACATGGGCACTAGTGAATCGCTTGTTGGTGGCGGAGGAGTGAGGAGGCGGAGATCAGAGGGTTTGGAGAATGGGAGGTTGATGGAGGCCCCGCGTCGTCTGGCCTTTTTGTTGGCCACGTGTTCCCTCCATTTCAACTCATGCATTCGGCAGTGACTAGACATTATGGTGGGTGGTTAACCCACCTAAGGTTTTTTGCCTCTACTTATGTCCGTTACGGCAAAGAAGGCGTCATAGTTACATCGCTGGTGTGAATCATAGGCTTGCTCAAAGAAGGTCCCAGCTTGAGAGGTCCTGGACTTTTGGACGACGATAAGCGAGGAGTCGGGGTTTCCGCTGACCGTGGCAGGCGAATCATATCAGCGGACTTCTATCCGACCGCCCTCTCATTTTTGAGGCGGGGACCCTTACAGTACACTACCTTCCAATCGGGTCTCCTCCTCGTCCATTGATGAAGCGCGATCTCAAGCAAAATACTGCTTGAAAGACCACTTGGTGACCGTCAAAGTCGATCATCATCGATCAACAACATTGGTGACTTCGTCGTCCTGGACATTCTGCATCAGGAGCTGCGGGCTATCAAGTCAAGAGGGACTGCCAGGCGTTGCCGACCGCGCCGGGACTTTTTGCCGATTGACCCGGCTTCCCTTCTGCCCTCCTCTGATGGCTATCAGTAACATGGGCGTCAAGCAGGAGAAATCTCTTCTTATGCCTCATTTTGATCTTTTAAGTCATGCCTTCTGACCCCAACCCGCATTTTGTCATCAAATAGGTCTTCAGAAAATGGATTATCCACAGTGTTGGTACAAGACGAGTTAACATTTGTGGCTGCTTCATGTTGGACTGATGCTGATTGCAGCGAGGATGGACATTTGTGGCTGTGACTGGGATTACGAGTGAGGTAAGACTGCTGGAAGCAGGTTGCATTAACCACTGAAGAACAGATTGGGCGACGCTGTCGTCTACTGAGATTCACAGGGCCCTGACCAGCGATGACAGGCCTGACAGTTCCTGCAACTGACGATCCGCTGGCATGCGGCGTGTGTGTCGCCAGCACTGGAAGGATCACCGTTCACATCATACCTCTACCTCCTAAGTCCTACCCCCCGTCTTTGCAACGCTTACCACCTGAATTTCTCCTCCAGTTCAGAAAGATAAAAATTTGAGATGTATGGCATGAGTATTTGGAAAGTCTCGTTATTAAAAGACAGGCAAATCACAGCATTCTCCAAATCCCTCAAATCAAAACAAAATTGCTGGATTTAAATTTAACTGCACGTTGGCTCTATCACAAAAGCTGGCCGGGCCCCCTGAGCTGCCAAAGTAGAAAAAAAAAACGAATCTGAAATGTATGCGTGCTAATAAAAAGTATTTTTTGGCACCTATGCAATTCAACCTGTGTTGACTACAAAAGATTGCTGTATTCAAATTTTAACTGCAAAGAAGATCTATCAACAAAGCTTGTGACTGTAGCAAAAGTGAAAAAAACACCTGTCTGAAATGTATTCGGGATAAAAAAGGTATTATTTTTTGTTTTTTGGCAACCTATCATTTCAAACACTCAAATGCTAGCTGTGGTGACAACAAAATTGCGTATTGCAAATTTAACTGCAAAGTAGATCTATCACAACAAATCTTGACCTGAACCAAAAGTGAAAAAAACACCTTTCATTTCTGAAATTATAACGTATTATTAAAAAAGCATATATTTTTGGCATCCTATCATATCACCTCTTGGAGACTGTACAAAGTTGCTGGATTCAAATTTGAACAACTGTCAAGGTTGCTCTGATCAACACAGCTGTCCTGTGCGCCACAAAGGAAAAAAACACGTAATCTGAAATGTTATAGCCAGGATAATAAAAGTATTTTTTGGCACCTATTCACCTGTGGTGACTACCAAATTGCTGTATTCAAATTTAACTGCAAGGGTGGCTATACAACAAACTGGACTGGGCAAATTGAAAAAGAACACTATCTGAAATTATACAGATTATAAAGTGGAGTTTTTGCACGCCTAACCAAATAGAACCAACTAAGAAAAGATCTGTATCCTAATATAAGGCAAAGCAATGTCTAAACAAAGTTTTGGCTGTATATATCCAGTAACCATTATAGAGCATGTCTGGTGTTTCACCGCTACTAACCACGCGGGGGCCCCCCCTCGCGCTCCACTATGTTGACTTAACAGTGGTAGATGCTCTTTAAAAATCTCCTTGCCTAACTACCCTAAAACTGCAAATAACTTCACCAAAATAATAAGAAATATCACATAAAAAAAAAATCTCCCTATATAATTACCTCTGAGTCTAAAACTAACTTCATGAAAGATCACGTATAGCTGAAAAATAGATCTGTCACATGTGAAAAAATAAAAAATTTCACTGATCTGTTTGGGACAGAGCAGAGGCGCACTTCATACGCTATGAGACGATAGACACAACACACTGTGATCAAGAACAGGAAAATGTGCTGTTCTATGTAAAAAAACGAATGTCATGTTGATTTTTCCCAGCCAATCGCACCATAACACATCCCAGTCCATGACGACGCACACAGGGAACACAACTCACACTGCTCTATTTCTGAAAGGCTGATTTATGTCTCTAGGCTGGCCAGGCCAAAATGGTACAGGAATGCCGCGACGAAAATTATTATGGCTCGATATTAAAAGATTAGCACAGTATTTTAACCTTAATTATCGCGTGCATCAAAAAAATCCGATCAACGTAGAAAAAAATACCACGTGCCAGCTATCCACATCAACTTTGTACTGAACATAATCAGCTCAACACTTAGTCGAATTCACCACATATGTTAGAATGTGAGCCACAGTCGCTCCTATTCTGATTGGCATGGTTTATGGCGACCAATGGAAGAGCTTAAACAATTTGAATTAACTTGATATTTTTCCTCGCAAGTTCCTCTACTCTATTGCAAATCCCAATGAATGCGCCGGTCTCGGCGACAAACGCGTTTGTTCGGGATTTAACTGATTTATTATTGAGAAGAGTTACAGCACTTTATCTGATAATGATTTACATTTATTTTTCTTAAAAAAAATGAATTTTTTATTCATACAACATCCGCCCGGCGCTGAAAGCCGAGATTGAGCATATGGCCGAACCTCCATAGACTACAATGGTAGGAAAGTAAAGCTCTGCTCTGTATTGGCGCGAGATAGCCAAGCCCCCTCTAGCTCAACCAATCATCTCATTCTGTATTTATTACTGTCTTTTAAACTCCTCACCGCCTTTGATTTTGATTTGTCAAAACTTCTCCATAGCTTATAATGGGTCTTTTGCGCTCCTATTCTGAATTGGTCAATTCTTCTCCATAGGTTTATAATGGGTCACTGTCCGCTCCTATTCTGATTGGCTGGTTTATGGTGACCAAACAAGAAAGCTTAACAATTGAATTACTGTATTTCCCGCGATTGTCCTCTATTGCAATTCCTTATGTAGCTTCCGGTCTCGGCGCAACGCGTTTTTCGTGGGTTTGTTTTAACTGATATATTTTTAGAGAAAAGGTTTGAGCTCTTTATCTTGATAATTTAATTTACACTTAATAAAAATAATTTTTTTATTCATACTCCATGCCGCACGCGCTGGCGCCGAGATTGCATCCGCCGATCTCTCCATAGTACTACAATGGGAGAAGTAGCTCGCCGCTCTGATTGGCCGAGTAGCCCAGCCATCGCTAGCTCAGCCAATCAGCTCTTTTCAGCATTTATACTGTATTTTTGAACTGTCTCGCCTTGATTCTGATTGTCCAATATTCTCCATAGGTTTTAATGGTTCACATGTCGCTCCCTATTCGGATTGGCCGTTTCTGCAGACCAAAGAGAATAGCTTTCTCCAGAATTTGAATTACTGTATTTCCCAGCAATTTACATATCCAAATCTTGATGTAGCGGCTTGTTCTAGATTTTTTGGAAAGTGGATTTTTTTTGTATTTTTTATTTTTGAGGTTGAGCTCTTTTTCTGAGAATGTTATCCGCCATAAAAAGGACGATTTTTTATCATACTCCGCACCGGACATCTTTAATGATTCTTCGCTGTTCTCCAGCCTGTCTCGCATCGGAATACATGTAAGGCTTCAGTCGCCGCACAGCGCCCATGTCCCCGCACTGTGCCCCACCACACTGGGCGAGCTGCAGATAAGTTTTCCCTCCCCCCGCATGTATGAGGCGTCACCTCCTCGGACGGCGAATCTTAGGCGCAGCGCCGCACTGCGGCTGAGTCCCCCGCACTTCGCCCACCCACACTGGCGAGGCGTCGTCGGACTTTACCCCGCATTTTGGAGTGCACGTACCGTTCGTGCAGGCGAATCATAGGCGCACGCCGCACTGCAACCTCAGTCCCACACTGCGCACCACCCACACTGGCGAGGTGCGCGTACTTTACATATAATGTATGAGCACGCCCCGAGTGCTGACATAAATCATGCGCAGATTTGGCCGAAAACCCGGCGGAATGGAGCGCCCCGGTCGATGGCGAGATTCATAGTTGTCCCGCCGTAAAATACAAAGTGTCCAGCAGATAGAGGGAAAAAACAACTATAGCAGAAACAATTTGTAAATAACAAACCAAATAATAAACATAAAATGTAAAAAATATTTCCTTCCGCAGAAGATAATTATTAGGACAGATTCAAGGCAGAAAGAAAAAAAAAGAAAAAACAAGAAAGCTAAAAATCAGAAAAGGATAATATGGATACAGAACAGAATCCAAGCTAATCCAGTATAAAATACAAGAAGTAGATTAGACATTGGGACCCAGATCTTTCGCTGTTTCTCCAACCAGATATGAGTAACATTTACACTGCACAGTGATTGCTGTAAAAAATAAAAATTAAAAGCGACTAACATGAAGGCATGGATTTTCATCAACCCACCGCCCAAAAAATGTTGTGTCCACCAAAATAGTGCTAATAAAAACAACTCGTCCCACAAAAACAAATCCTTATATACTGTAGATTCGTATACCAAAAATAAAAGTTGTGCCATATTTCCATTATATAAAAGTAGAAAAAAACATAAAAAACTATATAAAATTGATATTGTTGTAATTGTATTGACCCGAATATTGAAGTTATCATGTCATGTACTGTATACTGCACAGCAAATGCATTAATTATGAAACCTAAAAAACAATGGCGGAATTGCTGTTTTTCTTCCATTTTCATGGCCCGATGCTGAAAAAAATGTGAAACACCTGTGGGCCCAAAATGCACAACAACTTTTAGATTAAGTGTTTAGGGTGTTTGAATCCAAAATGGGGTGACATTTGGAAGGTTTCCCCTGTTCTGAAACTTTAGGGGCTTTGCAAATGCAACATGGCACCCACCAAAATCTGAGTTCCAAAAGCCAGTTAGAGCTCTCTCTCTCTTATACACTCTGGCATGCGCCCAAGCAGCAGTTTGCAACCAAATTTAGGGAATTGCTGTACTTGAAAGTTAATATTTAACAAATTTTGGGGTGCTTTTTTCCAGGATTCATTGTGACAAATTAAACATTTTCAGCTAAAACTGCCTATTATTGCAATATTTTTTTTTATTTTCACAGCCTAAAGCTAAAAAAATCTGTAAGATACCTGTGGGTCAATATACTCACTACACCCCTTGATTAGAGATGGGCGAATTGATTCTAACGAAGTGGAATTCGTTTAGAATTTCAGGAAAACTTCGGTTCGGAACGAAGGGTGCGAACTTATGGGGTACTTCGTTGAACGAGTGAGCTTTTGAATTGATAAAATGGCTGCGAGCACATGGCGCAACATGGGCAAAGCACTCTGGGAGGAAGAGGGCATAGCTGCATGACATGTTCAGAGATGAAGCCAATCAGAGACCAGGTCGGATTCGTGACTCACCAGCACTATATTAGATCCAGGGCGCGACGCCGGGAGCACACACTCCTCTCACCTTTGCTCATCGGGAAGGTGCTGCCTCGGAGGCTGATAGCTCTTACTGAAAGAATTAATTTTATATAGCGATTTCTGTGGGGTTCCTCAGCTTTCTCAGAGACTGTGGTTCTCTTAATGTTCTATTTCAAAATTTTTTTGGGGTAATTGGATCTGAAATCCCAGGTGTGCGTCCAACTGCATCAGCATATACATTCCAATATCCAGTGGGATCTAAGCCAGTTCCTGGGTTTGTATCATTTAAAAGAAACAGAGTTTTGTACAATACAAATACCACTTCATTTTTTTTGTGCCTCAATTCTATTTGCACAATTTACCATCCAGGGGTTAATTAAGTGTTGTTTTGGGCTGGTTGTGCTGTGACCCCAAGAAACCGTCTTTTTTCAACGCCAAAATATATAAAATTTTTCCTGTAGCCTAATTCACACAAGCAAAGGTTAATTACAAACTGTATTCTGTTGTGTGGCCGTAGAAAACCCACGAATTTGTAAGCACCTACAAAGCCTACTATTTTGTGGGGCTCAATTCTTTTGGCGCAATTTACATCCAGGGGTTAATAAGCGTTGTTTTTTGCTGGTGTGCTGACCCCAAGAACCGTCTTTTTCAACGCCAAAATTATAAAATTTTTTCCTGTATCCTAATTCACAAGCAAAGGTTAAATTACAACTGTATCACTTGTTGTGTGGCGAGAAAACACGCAATTTGTAACATGCTACAAAGCTAATATTTTTGTGCGGCTAATTCTTGGTGAATTACAACCAGGGGTTTTAATTACGCGTTGTTTTGGCTGGTGTGCCTGACCCCAAGAAACCGTCTTTTTCAACGCCAAAATATATAAATTTTTTCCATGTAGTCCTAATTCACCAAGCAAAGTGATTTTTTTTTATTACAACTGTATCTCTTGTTGTGTGGCTAGAAAACACACAATTATGTAACACGCTACAACGCTACTATTTTGTGGGGCTCAATTCTTTGGCCGCAATTTACATCCGGGTTATTTAAGTCGATGTTTTGCCAGGTGTGCTAGACACCCCAAGAAACCTTCTATTTCAATGCCAAAATATATAAATTTTTTCCTGTATGGTTCTAATTCACAATCAAAGATTTAATTACAACTGTATCTCTTGTTGTGTGGCGTAGAAAACACTGCAATTGTAACAGCTACAAAGCTATTATTTTGTGCGGGACGCAAATTACATCAGGATTAATTAAGTGTTGTTTTTGCTGGTGTGCTGACCCCAAGAAACCGTCTTTTTCACGCCAAAATATATAAATTTTTTCATGTAGCCTTAATTCAACAAGCAAATGTTAATTACACAACTGATCTCTTGTTGTGTGGCCTAGAAACACGCAATGTAACACGCCACAAAGCTACTATTTTGTGGGCTCAATTCTATGTTGGCGCAATTTACACAATCCAGGGGTTAATTAAGCGTTGTTTTGCTGGTGGTACTGACCCCAAGAAAAACCGTCTTTTGTTTCCCCCAAAAATCGGCCAAAACTATATAAATTTAATTTTTTTTTTTTTTATTTTTCTATTTTTTTTTCCCCTGTAGCCTAATTGCACTCACCAAGCAAGGCAAAGATGAACAAAAACAATCGGACCGTTTCTCAACAACAACAACTGTCTTCTTCTCCCCGCTCTCTCAGACCAACCCCAAATCAATATCCACTTCACCATTCACCCAAACACACAAAAATTTTCTAATCCCCCTCCTTAAACCAAGTGTACACCCCCCCCGACCAACCCCCCTCCCCCACCGTCAAAAAGAACCCCCAGGATGAGAACATTGCGCCAAATTAACCAATAGGCGTCCCCCCAAAAAAGAAGCTTAGTGTCGATTAAGCATGATGCGTTAATTGTCCTCAAAAATCCAGCGCACAACAACAAGAGAATACAGTTGTAAAATAACCTTGCATGAGAATTAAGTCTACATGAAAAAATTTATATATTTTGGGGCGAAGAAAGAAAAAGAACGGTTTACTGTTTTCATCCATATATGGGGTCCTCACCACCAGCAAAACACAAACACTTAATTAACCCTGCAGTAAATTTTCGCCGCACAAAATAATATCTTTGTAGCGAGTTAACATTTGCCGGTTTTTCTATACGCCACACACACAAGAGATACGTTGTAATTACACTTTGCGCTTGTTGAATTAGGCTACAGGAAAAAATTTATATATATTGCATGAAAAAGTCGGTTCCTTGGGGTCAGCAACACCAGCAAAACAACACCACGCTTAATAAACCCCCTGGATGTAAATTGCGCCAAAGAAATGAGCCCCACAAAATATTATGCTTAGTAGTCGTGTTACAATGTGTGTTTTCCCTACGCCCACAAACAACAAGAGATACATTGTAATAAACCTTAGGTGCTTGTATTAGGCACATGCAAACTTTATATATTTTGGTGCGTTGAAAAAGAACTGTTTCTTGGGGTCAGTGACACCAGCAAAACAACGCTAATTACTCCCTGGATGTAAATTCCCACTCCAAAGAATTGAGCACGAGACACCACAATATTAATAGCTTGTAGCATGTAACAATTGCGTGTTTTCTACGCCACAAACACAACAAGAGAAACAGTTTTGTTAAATAACCAATGCTTGTTGAATTAGGCTACAGGAAAATTTATATATTTTGGCGTTGAAAAAGGAGACGTTTTCAATGTTGTAGCAACCAGCAAAACAACGCTTAAATTAAAACCCCTGGATGTAAATTGCGCCAAAGAACTTGAAGACCGCCCCAACAAAATAGTAGCTATGTAGCGTGTTACAATTGCGTGTTTTTTCCTCTCTCTACTATAACGGCACACAACAAGAGATACAGTTGTAATTAACCTTTGCCTATGTTAATAAGTCACAGGAAAAATTTATATATTTTGGCGTTTAAAAAGACGATCTTTCACCTTCTTGGGGCAGCACACCATCCAAAAAACAACGACTTAATTAACCCCCTGGATTGTAAATTGAGCAATAGAATTGATCAGCCAAAAATGAAGATGTATTTGTATTGTAAAACACTGTTTCTATAAATGAATACAAACAGGAACTGGCTTAGTCGCCACTAATGTTATATTGAATTTATATGCAGGCTGAGTGGACGACGACACTGGCTTTCAGATCCAATAACCCCACAAAAAATTTGAAATAGAACATATAAGATAACAGTCTCTGAGGGACAAGCTGAGACCCCCACAGAAATCGCTATATAAAATTAATTCTTCAGTAAAGAGCTATCACACCCGTGGCGGCAGCACCTTCCCCTATGAGGTCACAGTGAGAGGAGTGTGAGCTCCCGGCGTCGGCGCCCGGGACTTATATAGTGCGGTGACGACACAGAATTCTCCGACCGGTCTCTGATTGGCTTCCAACGTCTGCACATGTCATCAGGCTATGCCTCTTCATCCTATCTTTTTACTATCTTCTTTTTCTCTTTTATTTCTTTTTTCTCTTATTTTCATTCTTTTTTTTAACTTTTCACTAATTTTTTTGCTTTTCTTTTTTATTATTTATTTTTCTCTTTTCCCTCCCGAGTGCTATAGGCCCCCATGTTGCGCCATGTTGCTCGCAGCCATTTAATCAATCAAAAGCCACACTTCGTTCACTCCGAAGTATACCCCAAAGTTCGACTTCGTTTCGAACTCGGGAAGTTTTTCCTGAAATTCTAACGAATTCCACTCATCGGATAGAATCAATTCGCCCATCTCTAACAAGGGTTGTAGTGAGTATAATTGACCCCACAGGGATCTTTACATATTTTTATAAGCTTTAGGGCTGTGAAAATAAAAAAAAATATTGCGAATAATAGGCGTTTTAAATGCTGAAAATGTTTAATAATTTGTCACAATGAATCCTGGAAAAAAGCACCCAAAATTTTGTATAAATATTAACTTTCAAGGTACAAGCAAATTCCTAAATTTGGTTGCAAACAGCTGCTTGTTGGCGCATGCCAGAGTGTATAAGAGAGAGAGAGAGCTCTAACTGGCTTTTGGAACTCAGATTTTGGTGGGTGCCATGTTGCATTTGCAAAGCCCCTAAAGTTTCAGAACAGGGGAAACCTTCCAAATGTCAACCCATTTGGGATATCAACACCCCTCAAAACAACTTAATTCTACAAGTGTTTTAGCATTTTGGGCCCACAGGCTTGTAACATTTTTTTTTTATTTTATTTTTTTTTTTTTTCAAGCATCGTGCCATGAAAATGGAAATAAAATACAGCAATTCGCCATTGTTTTTAGGTTTCATAATTAAAGCACTTTGCTGGCATAATACAGTAATGACATATAACTTCAATATTCGGTCAATACAAATACAGACAATATCAATTTTAAGAATAGTTTTTTATGATTTACAAAGACAACTATAACTTAATATAAGGAAATATGCACAACTTTTATTTTTGGTATACTAATCTACAGTAAATAAGGATTTGTTTTTTGTGGGATCGGTTGTTTTTTATTAGCAACTAATTTGGTGGACGACAACATTTTTTTTGGGCGGGTGGGGTTGATGAAAATGCTGCCAATCAGTTAGTGCTTTTATTTAATTTTTTTACAGCATGCACTCCACTGAGTAGTCCAGTGTAAAGAATACTCCTAACGAGTGGAGAAACCACGAAAGATCGTGTCCCCCAAATACTAATCTACTTCTGTATTTTTATATACTGGATTAGCTTGGATACATTCTGTATCCCTAAATCCTTTCTGTGTTTTGTCTTTCTTGTTTTTCTTTTTTTTTTCTTTCTGCCTTGAAGCTGTCCTAGTTACTTATTTCCTGCCGAGGAAAAAATTTTTTTGCATTAAATTTGAATACAGAAATTTTTGTAGTCACCACAGGGAAATGATAGGTCCCAAAAAAATTTTTTTATTATCCCGCTTTTAACATTTCAGACAGGTGTTTTTTTCACTTTTGCTCAGTCAAGTTTTTGTTGAAGACTACTTTGCATTAAATTTGAAACAGAAATTTTTTGTAGTCACCACAGGGAATTGTTTGGGTCCAAAAAATATTTTTTATTACCCGCATAATTTCAATATTTTTTTTTTTTTCATTTTGGCGCGGGCCCAGCTTTTTTGGGATAGAGCCACCGTCAGTTAATTTAAATCCAAAATTTTTTTGTTTTGATTTGGGGGATTTAGAATACTGTGTTTTGCCGCTTTTAAAAACTTTCCAAAAACTTTTCCATACCTTCCAAATTTTTATTTTTCTAACATGGAGCGAAATTCAGGGGGTAAGCGGAAAGGGGGGTGGGAATGGAGGTAGGGGTATAGAGAAGGTCCCCCAGTGCTGGCAAAAACACGCATGCCAGCAAACGCATTTTGCGGGACTGTCAGCCTGTCAGGGCGGGGTCAGGGCCCTTGAATCCAAAACGAACACGCCCCAATCTGTTTTTCAGTGGTTAATGCAACCTGCTTCCAGCGTCTTACCTCCTCTAATCCAGTCACAGCCACAAAGTCACATCAGCAGCATCAGCATCCGTCCAACATAAGCACCCAAGTTAACTCGTGTACCCACCACTGTGGATAATCCATTTCTGAAGACCCTTTTGAGGGAAAAAAATGCGGTGGGGGTCAGAAGGCAGTTAAAAGTAAAGGGGCCCCAAAAGAAGATATTTTCTCTGCTCTGACCCCCATTTACTGATGCCATCAGGGGGGAAAAAGGAAGCCGGTCAATCCGGGCAAAAACCCCGGGCGGTCGCAACGCCTGCAGTCCCTCTTGTTTTTAGCCCCCAGCCCTGGATGCAGAAGTCAGGACGACGAATCACCAGTTGATGATGATGATGACGACATTGCGGACCCAACGTGGTTTTTTTCAGCAAAATTTGCTTCGAGCGCTTCATCACTGGACAGAGGAAGACGATGGGTAGTGTCATACGGGTCCCGCCTCAAAAATTGAGAGGCGTCGCAGAAGTCCCTGATATATTCCGCCAGCCACTTCAGGGGAAACCCCGCTCCTCCTTATCGCGTCAAAAAGGTCCAGGACCTCTCAACCTGGGCCTTTTTTGAGCAACCTCTGATTTACCCAGCGATTCATATGCCGCCTTTTTCTAAACCATAAGTAGAAACAAAACCTTTGGGGTTAAACCACCACCAACAGTCTATCACATGCAGCGAATGCATTAGTTGAAATGGAGGGAACACTTGGCCAAAAAAGGGCCCAAACCCACGCCGGGCCCTCCAACCATTGTCACACCCCCTGTCCCCCTCCTCCCCCCCGCCACCACCAACTTTTCCCCACCCCCATTCTCCAGAGTATGACAGGATCAGCCCCGCTTAGCCTCCACCATCGCCCCAGTCCACCCACCACCAAGACCCATCCAAACCCCCCTCCTTCCGCCAGTTTGACAAACCCGCACGCCGTACAGCGCCCGTCTAGCAGCCAGCCTTCTGTCTTCCAGGTTTGGAAACAGAAGAAACACTTTAACCCCAAACCAAACCCAAACCCAAAAACCTGAATGTCGGCATTGAGAGGTTTTGGCCTTGGAAATGTTTTCCTTTCCGCTGGGGACACAGATGGTTTCCGCCACGTCATGGCCCTTGCCGCCCCCAAAACCAGATACCGGCAGGGATTTCTTTGCCAGAAAACCGCCCCGCCCTGGCCAGCCACGTGTCATCTAAAATTTCAAGCACTTGTCTGCATTTTGGCGAAAAAATCCCTCTGACCACCCACAATGGACTATAAGCACGCCAAGGGCCCCTAACTCTTTACAGCTCACTAGGTGAGGGTGGGGGGAGTCTCTGGGGGTGACGGTGGCTCTCAGGCTCGTCGCACGCTCTTCAAAACCGCAGGATGGTGCAGGGGTTCTTCGCCCAAGGTCCTCTGGGGGCTCCTGCCCCGAGAAACCAGGCCGGTTTAAATTAATCTTCTTGGAGACCGCCAACACATCGGGGCTGGGGGACAGCTATCCGCAACGAGACCGGCGCTGGTGGGGCCAAAACCTTGTGCCAGGCAAGGGGTTCATAACGGGTAAATCTCTGGCCCCCTTAAGATCGTGGCTGGAGCACATCCCTTGCCTGGCACAGTCTAACCTTGTCGCCAAAATTTCAAAGACACCCTGGTCGGACTCCTGCTGAGTAAGGCTCGAAGTCAAATTTTCGCACTTCCCCCTTTCGCACCCGCCGTCCCCCGGGGCTGGCTGCGCGTCAGCTCGGCCTCCCCGCAACCGTCTCATTTGTTTGACTGGCAACACGCTGGAATTCCCCACCCTCCACATGCTCCAGCTTTGGGAGAGCAGCGCAACCCATTACGCTACGAAGTACACATGGCCTGCAAAGCAGCGGTGCGGACCTGGGGGGTTGACCACCGAAGGGAGGCAGGTAAAGAGTTCCACCATCCTTGCCAGTTTTTAACACCACCAAAATGGTCATGGGACAATGCCCTTGTCACAGAGCATTGTGGTGACTTAGTTCGGAACGTCGTTGGACACCTAAAAAACAACGGGTCCCGCCAGGACGGGGAGGAGATGGACACAGATGCGGACACGGAGCCTTTCTCTCCGTCAAATCCAAAAGGCCCACATTTTTTAAACAATTTCATGGGGCTTCATTAGGGCAGGCTCCGGGTTTTCGGGCCCCAGGGCTAGGCAAGGCGCGCATCACTCCAGGGTGCATCATCTCAGGAAAGTCGGGCTGTTTAAAGGGGCTGGCCGGAGGAAGCGGAGGGGGAGGGGGAGGAGGTATTCCTGACACCGACTTTTACCGGACGTCCCTGCCTTGGGAAAAAAAGTTGGCCAATTTTGGAAAGGGGAAGGGAAACGTTTCAAATCCCCCTTGACCCCAGAGGTTTTGGAACAAGGCTCCACTCTCACAGAGGGTTTGGATGCTAAAAATTTTCCTCCAAAAAACCTTTTAACCAAAAAAAACCCCGCCCCCCCCCCCCCCCCCCTGGTCCCCGTACAAAAAAAACCAGCACTTTCCCTTTTCCACCCACCCAAATAAGGAAAAGCGGAAATGGACCCCCTTCGATTGACAACTGGAGACATCTTTTTGCGTCTGTTACTTTCCTAAAATGTCAGGGGTTGAACAACACAGCGCGTACAGCAGTAGAGTGCCAATAGCCTAGGGGCCAGCAGCAGCAGGCAAGGTTCAGAAGCCTAAGGGGTGACCCTGCAATTTTAAAATTTTACCACCTCCCAAATCCCTGAAATTTTGGGGGCACACACCCAACACACAGAGAAGCTTAAATCATGTGACACTATCTCGCTCAAACACCGATGGTTTTTGGATGTTTCCCGGGACCCAATAGATTTCGGGGTACCAAAATGGACGAATGGCCCACCGCCGCCACGCCTAGGGTTTGTCCTGCCCAGCAGCCAGCGCAAAATCAGCGGCCCTTTCACACACTGGAGGAGTCATTACAACAAACGAAACCGACTTTCCACAGAAATTTGGACGTTTCTTTCAACAAGAAAAAACAGGCATGGATCTCTGATGATTTTTGGGGGCCCCCAATTGCCAAGGCACCATTAGCCGCTACTTCACATTCCCTTTTCAAACAAAATGGTCCCTTGAAAATTTTTTTTTTTAAAAAGACATTTCTTCGCAATTTTTATTCCTTTTCCCCCAAAAGTTCTTTTTGCGGGTTTTGCTGTGAGGAGACTTAAAAGACGAAAGGTTTCATGACAACACCGTTTTTCCTTTTACTCTTTTTATCTTTAGAAGTTTTCGCTTTGTCACTGGTTTTTTGAGGTCATTTGCTGTGAGATACAGCAAATTTATTCCTTTGGATCAAAAGGGCTTCAAGGGGGCATTTCTCCTCACAATTTTTAATAGGGGCTGAGAAGTCATTTTATTTTTTTTGGGGTCATGTTACGTAGTACAGAAATAATCATAGTCCTTTTGAACAGAAAAGTGGGTTTTAAGTGGATTTCCCCCACAATTTTTAACATGGCGAAATCATTTTTATAATTTTTTGGTCATGCTGCTTTGAAAAGCAGCAATCAACAGGTCCTATTTTAAAAAAAATGTTTTTTCTAACAGACATTTTTTCTTCCAATTGTCAAAAAATGGGCCCAAGGTCAGTTTTGAATTTTTTGGGGGGATTTTGCGGGACTCAGCTAAACTGCCCCGGTTCACCGCGGCCCTCCTTGGGGCCGTCGCCTTCCCCCGCCCCATGCCTGCTGGGGGTCCTGTGCAGGGTCCCCAGCACCTGTTTTCTGCTATGTATTGCCGTCTTGCCCGCTTGTTGCTTCCTGGTCCTTCGGTGCACTGGCCTCCTAAGGCTGCGCGCGGGAGCTTCCTGCCATTTATAGTTTCCGTTCTGTGCACCTTCCTCTTCACCCCTGACCTCTGCTATAAAGGGAAATTTTTTGTCTCTACTGGGCATTTATTTTAGTCTGTTTGCTGTTCCAGCGCTTCCCACTTGACTCCTGCCACATCCAGGCTGCGTTGGAGCCTTTAAAAACCCCCGAATGCTGGCCATGGGCTTTGGGGGGATCTGACCCCGGGCCCTCCGTCCGCGGGTGTCTCCGTATCCTGCCGTGTTCCTGTATGTGCTCTCCTGTTCCTGCCGTGTTCCCTGTCTGTACCCGATGTTTACCCTCCAGTTCCTGCTGTATCCTGGGTGCTATGTGTACGTTTAACCCCCCTGTATCCGCTGTACAGTTCCTTGTTTTCCGTATTCCACCGCCGGGTCCTTCTTGGCCCCCGGCTTTTCACCGCAGGTAGCCACCAGGGGTAGTTACCTGGGGGTTCCCCCAGCCAAGTCCATCCCCCTTTGCGGCGGGGTCTGGCGAAGACCAGGGCCCCTTTAACTCCCCCTCCTGGGGGTGGTCCTCCAGCTACCACCCCCGCCTGCGGGGATCACAGGGACCACACCCGATTTTTGCGGTCGGCGCCGTCTTCGGGCCGCCTGTTAAATCACAGTCCATTATAAAAAAATGTTGTTTCCAACAGACATTTGTTCTCACAATTGTCCCCAAAGTGGGTCAAAGGGCTGCTTTGAATTTTTTGGGGCATTTGCTTTTCTCAGCTATACAAAAGGTCTATTTTAAAAAAAAAAATGTTTTTTCTAAAAAGACATTTTTCTTCACAAATTTTCAAGAGTGGCTCAAGGGTGATGGGGCGTCAGAAACAGAAAAGGTAGGAGACGTTAATGGACACATATTGCAAAATGACTTGTTTTTTTCAAATCTTTAACATAGCATCAATCCCTGTATTTAGACAACCCATTTTAAAACAATTAAAAAAGAGAAACAAAGACATGGTGGATTCCAACTATTTAAAAATGTGGTTTTCTAGAATTAAACTATTAAAAAAAAAATTTCATGTACAAATAGCTGGTAAAAAAATTCCTCTGAATTGTGCAAGAGAGGTACAGGAAAACTTGACCAGATGTAGGTGATTCAGAGGACATGGAATATGGAGCATGGACAGAGCACAAAGTACAGAGACAATTTCCTCCAGCACATTGAGTAAAATGAGAAAAAGAATCCAAGAAAAAGGGCACCTGGGTGGAACAGGAGCGTTAACCACCAGTATTTCCAAGTGAAGCTCAATTGGTCCGCACTCATACGGAGGGGCAAGCGCTACCCAGGTCTTGACTGTGTACTGAGGAAGGCTGGAGGTCTTACCTCACACTTCCGCTTAAGCATTCTGCTTCAGCACGACTGTTTTCGTTGCTGCGTCATAAGGGCATTTTTACCGTGTTAATAGATGACGGACGGCAGCATGGGCTCTCACCGCACCCACTGTCACTCCGACCCTGGCTGCTGAACCTGCGTGTTAATAGATGACAGATGCTAGCCTGGGCTCTCACCGCACCCACTGTAAGTCTGGCCCTGGCAGCTGGACCTCAGTGTTAATAGATGACAGACGCTAGCCTAGGCTCTCACCGCACCCACTGTAAGTCTGGCAGCTGGACCTCCGTGTTAACAGATGGCTGACGGCAGCACTGGCTCTCACCGTTAGGGGCAATCAGGAGAGCTTCAAATTTCTCTAAAAAATCTGATTTTGAAAAAGGTGATTTCTGTGAGGTTAAGTAGTGTCAAAAAGGGCCCCAGGGCTGGACACAAATTGCACAGTTTCAGAAGCCAGGAGGGCAAATGTCTTCTCAACTAAGAAGTGTTTTGGGGATGATTAGGACATTTGTATTACTTATGGGGTGTGCTGACGAATTAACACATCTACACGTGTAAAAAAATACATTAAAAACTGCAGGGAGGGGTGTATGTTGTATGTTATCACACTTGAAATAAAAGCAAAATGGTAATAATGTAAAACTATAAATAAAAGTTCCCTAAATAAATTCTGTAAACAAATGTCAGTTACCATAAAATATACTAAATGAGAGTCACTGTACAAAATAGCATAGTGCCACTTTGTGATCTGTGGGTCAAACAGGTTTAGGGGTCATGCTGTGGCCCAGGACAGGGATAGTCTATGTCCAGTGAAACTAAAATGGTGGTTGAAAGACTCCTATATTCCGGCACTATTTTAAATGTGGGGTCATGCAGGTTTTGGGGCTCATGCTGTGGCCCAGGACAGGATAGTCTATGTCCAGTGAAACTAAAATGGGGTTGAAAGACTCTATTTCCGGCACTTTTTAATCTGTGGGTCATACTGGTTTAATGGTCATTCTGCGGTACAGGACAGATATAGTTAATGTCCAGTGAAACTAAAATGGTGGTTGAAAGACTCCTTTTCCCAGCACTTTTTAATCTGTCATCGGCGATAATCTATTATCGACTATCGGATATCTTATTGATAATTGCCAATATCGACTATCGACCCGATAGTCAACGTAATCGCTCATCACTAGAATTGACCAATCAGAATAGGAGCGACAGTGGCCCATTCTAACCTATGGAGAAAAATTGACCACTCATAATCAAAGGCGGGACAGTTCAAAAGACAGTAAAAAGGCAGAAAAGAGCTGATTGGTTGAAGCGACGGGGCTCGTCCAGCTTAAGGCCAATCAGAGCGCGAGCTACTTTCTCAAGAGTTCTAGGGGAAAAGAAATCCAGAGCGAGATCCGTTTTGGTTTGGCTAAGTTAAAAGAGGCGTGGTTATTTGGACCAATGGGAGAGCGAGCGACGCTCCAAAGGGTTTTCTAATGCAATCTGAAATAAAACTGTACATGGCCGAAATCAAATGAAAACTGCCGAAGTTGTCCCAATGTGTATATAAAATGAATAATAATATGGGTTAAAATATCAAAAAATATTAATTACAATAAAATCAGGTTTATTTCTTTATTTTCGTTACCCAAAGGATAAATAGTATGGGGTTAACGAAAATAAAGAAATAAACCTGATTTTATTGTTTTAATATTTTTTTTTCGTTACCCCATATCATTCATTTTATATACACATCGACAACTTCTGTAGTCTTATCATTTGATTTTGGCCATGTACATTTTTTTTTCAGATTGCATTAGAAAACCCATAGGAGCGTTGCTCCCCTCCCCCATTGGTGCAAATAACCGCGCCTCTTTTAACTTACCCCAATCACAAACAGAGCTCGCCTCTGCATTTCTCTTCCCATAGAACTCTATGAGAAAGTAGCTCGCGCTCTGATTAGCTTAAACAATTTGAATTACTGTATTTCCCGGCAAGTCTCTCTATTGCAATTCCTGATGTAGCGCCGATCTCGGCGACAAACGCGTTGTTCGGGATTTAACCTGAAATTTTTTTTTAGAGAAGGTTTCAGCTCTTTATCTATAATGATTTTCACTTAATAAAAATAATTTTTTATTCATACTCCATGCCGCACGGCGCTGAGCACCGAGATTGCATTGCGCCGATCTCTCCATAGACTACAATGGGAGAAGTAGCTCGCGCTCTGATTGGCCGAGATAGCCAAGCCCCCACTAGTTCAGCCAATCACTCTTTTTTGTATTTTTACTGTCTTTTGAACTGTCCCACCTTGATTTTGATTGGTCAAAACTTCTCCATAGGATATAAGGTCCCCTTTGTCGCTCCATCTGATTGGTCAATAAATCCCCATAGGATATAAAAGGTCTTTGTCGCTCCTATTTCTGATTGGCTGGGTAAATGCCGACCAATCAGAAGAGCTTAAACAATATGAATTACGGTATTTCCCGGGAATTCTCTCTATTTCAATTTCCCATGTAGCGCCGGTCCTCGGCGACAAACGCTTGTTCGGATTTAACTGATTTATTTTTAGAGAAGGTTTCAGCGCTTTATCTGATAATGTTTTACACTTAATAAAAATGATTTTTTTATTATACTCCATACCGCACGGCGCTGAGCGCCGAGATTGCATTGCGCCCATCTCTCCATAGACTACAATGGGAGAAGTAGCTCGCGCTCTGATTGGCTGGGATAGCCAAGCCCCCGCTAGCTCAGCCAATCAGCTCTTTTCAGCATTTTTACTGTATTTTGAACTGTCCCGCCTTTGATTCTGATTGGTCAATAGTTCTCCATAGGTTTTAATGGTTCACTGTCGCTCCTATTCTGATTGGCTGGTTTATGCCAAACAATGAGAATAGCTTTCAGAATTTGAATTACTGTATTTCCTGGCATTTTCCAGTATCCTAATTCCTGATATTGCAATGCTCTCGATTTTTGGAAAGTGATTTTTTTTTTTATATATTTTTTTTTTTAGGTTGAGCTCTTTTCTGACAATGTTTTCCGCCTTTATAAAGGCGATTTTTTGGAATCATACTCCATGCTGCACGGAGCGGAGCACAGAGATTTCTCTTGCGATCTTCTATGTTTCCTCGCATGTTCCGTTCTTGCTTCACTTCGCCGCCGCCGGAGCATTTAGACCAAAATAAACTAGGTCTGCCTGTCGGAGCTGCCGAGCGCTGCATTGTGCCGCACTTTGGCGAGTCGCCATCGTACATGCCTCGGGGTTTTCGAGCGCTCATTGCCCGCCCCTTCATGTGGGGCGCAGCTGAAAGTGGCGAATGCTGCGCCTAACACTGCATCCCTGCGTCCGACAGGGGGAGTCGGGCCGGGAGGCGCAGTTTACTCCTAAAAACAGACGAAAAGCCCGTTCATACATGTCGCCGGTAGTTTTATCATAGGTTTGAAGTATCACAGATCTTATATGAGTCTTCTCTCCTTTTTCTAATGGGTGATAAAATGATTTATTTGAATGTAGATAGCCTAAACTCGCAATCATTACTGTGGAGAGAGGTTCTTAAAGCAAAAACAGATGTGGTGTGTATTCAAGAGACACACTTGACAACTTTAGATTCCGTCAGACTAAAAAATAAGAAATTTCCATATGCGTACTTTACACCTTCTCAATCTAAAAAAGCTGAAATAACTATTATGGTTAGAAACTCAGTTGCTTTTTACAAATTATGCTCTAAACAAAGGGTGACTATCCTTTGTTAAATCTATTATCTCTAAAGCACAAAAGTTATGTAGAGGTGGCTTAGTAGTTTGTGGCGACTGTATAAACAAATGAATAGGTCCCTTGGCTGTGCTGGCCATACTCTAGAGCTTAAGGCTATGCTCACATGGCTTATTTTGGGGCGCACTTCGTCACGTTTTTTGCGGCGTACTGCGCTCTTATACGAGACTCTCGAACACCCGGCGTGATTGTGGGGCATACTGTACGCCCCGCAATTACGCCGTGTGAACATACCCTATGAATTATGCTTTGGAAGAAAATATGCATGACCCTTGGAGGTACCAACACTCAGAGAAAAAGACTATATTTTTTATTCAGCCTCTAGAAACACCAACTCAAGACTATATTTTTTATTGGTGGGCAGGTGCTCCCTTATGCAAGTTGAACACTCTGAAATAAGTTTAATTACATCACCATGTGTCTACCTACCTTTATTTGTCACACTCCACCTATTTATGGAGACTGGATCATTTTATGCTTAAAAGGGTTATCTCATTACAAGGTTTGCCATGCAGATTAAAGACCTTTAAAAAAAAAGCAAGTTTTTAATATATGTCAATTAAAACTGTCCTACTGATTTCTGGATATCATGCTTTAGAGGGGCTCCATTGGCTAATCAGGTCTCTATAGTCACCGACCTGCCCGTTCTTTGTTATAGGCTGCCGGCACTAGCATCTTCTGCCTGTCATCACTACAGGTCGGAGACTCCAGAGCACGCAAGCTCACCCATGTCTCTCCTCTTTCTGCATCTTCTCAGCGCAGAGGATTGATTCAGAGCATGCGAACTAGCTGCCCTCTCATTTCCCCTGTCTGCTTATAGTCCCTTCACTTCTGTTTCTGCAAAATTAGTATTCACTGCCCTCTCTGCCTGTCCACTATTTCCTGCCCCAGTCATCCAGTGAAGAGTGAATAGGTAGACAGGGAGAGTAAATACTAATTAGGCAGACTCCAACTCTGGAAATGAAGAGTAAATAGGTAGACAGGGAGAAAGAATTCTTATTAGGCAGACTCCAACTCCAGCAGTGAAGAGTAAATAGGTAGACAGGGAAAATGAATACTAATTAGTTTTCACTCTGCCTGTCTATCTATTCACTCTTTACTGCTGAGTCTGCCTAAGTGCCTTTGTAGGGAAGTAAAGATCACACCTCAGATCATTTTAATTCCCTCCCCCCATTCCCTGCGCTCGGTACCCTGGGTCATTGCTTGCCCGACCTGCACTCATGTAGAGGGAGAGAAATATGTGGCATGTGCATGCAGGAGGTGTTTCATCCACTCTCAGTGGATGCTATTGAACTGACAGCAGGAGTGCAGCAGGGGGAGGAAAACACTATGATCTAGAGAAACCAAGCATTGTGATTTGTCTGGACCTCAGAGAGGCCGGTCGGGGCTATCAGCAGGCCAGTGTCAATGTGGAAAGGAGGAGAGCAGATATAGCTTCAGCAAGAGGGGGAAAAAAGCCTGTGCCTGCTCCTTTTCTCATATATATGCTGAGTCTGTATTGCTGGGTCTCTGTGACGCAGCAATGCAGACTTAGCATTGTAGGCGGCGTCAGGGTGCAGAGCATGAATGGAAGGGAGGGGGCAGTGCAGAGCACAAAAAGGGTTGGGTGGGATAGAGTGCAGATGAGCAGCACAGTTCGGGTCTGCCTGGAGGTGGAGCACATTCAAACTTGGCAGCCCGTCCACTTTCCATCATTACATGCAGAATGGGGAGGATGAGGGAGGCAACAGTAAAAGGAAGTGCTCAATGGAGTTACTTCTCTCCATCCTGCAGCAAACATTTGGACCAGGTACAGCACTTATAGCACTTTAGCATTACAAATGAGGCACCAGGGGCCACATGTATGAAAACTGTTTATGTTTAAAACTCACTTTGTTGATTATAGCAACCAATCAGAGCACCCCTCTCATTTTTCCAGGGCACTATATGAAATTGAAGGGGCACTCTGGTTGCTATGGGCAAAAAAGTGAGTTTTAGACCTAGACAGTTTCCAGCCTCAGGTGTTATCTAGTACCTCATATCTGAGAAGTAAGGGTAGGCTCACACGATGTTTCTGCATATACTCGTGGTATCTGTCGGGGTTGCGGGAAAAAAGGTACCCCCGCGGATATCATAACACAGCTACGGTGACCTCATAGGTGTAAAATGGTGTGAAGGGTCATTGATCCAGGGATTTATTCTGATTGCCAGATTGCAGTCGGGATGGAATTTTTTCCATAAAATTAGGACAATTGGTTTCTAGCTCATGGGGGTTTTAGCCTTCTTCTGGATCAACGCGATAGCACGATAGGCTGAACTGGATGTCTGTCTGTTTTTGGTTTTACAAACCTATGTAACTATGTAACCATGCAATAGAGAAATGAAGCTGGACGTGTGCTACATTTTGCTTTATTTGCCGGCATATATCTTAATTTTACGGAATACAATAGCATTGACTCTGCTATTGTGTCCCATAAATTAAACGTATGTGTCGGCAAATACAGCAAAACATAGCCCACGCTTGACCTTGTTTCTCCATTTACCCCTCTGAGGCTGCATCCGCCAGGGTACCTTTTTTCCCGGGAACCTCGACGGATACCACAAGTGCTATAACGTAGCTACAGGGGTCTCAGCGATCGCACCGGCCTCCCTCACCAGACAGCTGCATCACTGGGTCACATAGACCCAGTGATACACTGACTACACCGGCTAGACTGCCTGTACCGGCTTAGGCAGAATGACTGGAATACACTGGTCCTGGCCATTCAGCCATCTGTAGGCAGTGGCACGATGTAATGATGTAATCGCGTACATTGTTAGGCTTAGCGCCTAGTAGATGCCGGCAATTGCATACCGGAGCGGGCAGCATGATGGCATCATGCCACCTGCTCCTGATTCAAAGAGAAGTTCAACAGGAAAAGAGGGGAGAGTTGAATATTATTATTTTTTTTAAATAGGAGGGCCCAGTAGACCTATCGATCTACCGGGGGACAGGTCCTAAATACCTAATAATAATCTTTATTTCTATAGCGGCAACATATTCCGCAGCACTTTACAAATTCAAGGGTAAACATACAGTCATTACACATTAAAAGTACTTACAAATGAGACACAAAGTGTGAGGGCCCTGCTCGTGAGAGCTTACAATCTATTATGGTGTATGGGTGAAACTTACGGTAAGAAGTGTCTAGTTTACATTGGTCCGGCCATGTTTCATAAATAGGGGGTGGCTTACATGAATAATGTATTAACCTGCCACCCAGACTGTAAATCTATATACAGATAAGTGCCTGTGAGTGCCCAAGTGCAGGGAGTGACAGATGTGTGTGATAGCAGTTGGGGATCTTGGTGGGCCAGACCTAGAAGATGTATTTTCAGTGGCCCTCTTAAAACTGTGAGGGTTGTGAATGTGCCTGATCGCCCCGCGTAGCATATTCCAGAGAATTGGTGCCGCACGGTGAAATCTTGTAGGCGGCATGGGAGGTTCGGATGATTGAGGAATGTAGTCTGATATCATCAGCAGAGACGCGAGAGCACGGTAGGGCGGTAGACAGAGACTAGGGAGGAGATGTAGGGAGGAGCAGCGCTGGGGAGAGGTTTTTGGGTGAGAGTGCTGAGTTTATTCTGTATCCTGTACTGGATGGGCAACCAGTGCAGTGACTGACACAGGGTAGAGGCATCAGTATAGCGGCGGGCGAGAAAGACACGCCTGGCTGCTGCATTCTGGACAGATTGGAGAGGGGAGAGTTTGCAGAGAGGGAGACCGATAAGCAAGGAGTTGCAGTAGTCAAGACGGAGAAAGAATAAGAGCAGTAATGAAGTTATGAGTCGTTTCCACAGTGAGAAATGGACCCGGGTTTTTGGAGATATTCTTGGGTGCAGGGACAGGAGCGGCAAGGGATTTGGAAAATTGGGGAGAAGGTCGATCAAATCAAATAA